>OY740773.1:108833514-109015388 GCA_963513935.1 Aphrophora alni
TGCTACACCAAGTATGCGCTGCACTAAGTATGCGCTACAAAAAGTATGAGCCACACCAAGTATGTCCTACACCAAGTATGGGATACAACAAGTATGTCCTACTCCAAGTATGGGCTACAACAAGTATGTCCTGCAACAAGTATGGGCTACACCATGTATTAGCTGCATCAAGTATGGGCTACACCAAGTAAAGGTTGCACCAAATAAGGGTTACATCAAGTATGGGTTACACCAAGTATGGTGAGTTACATCAAGTATAGCTAAACTAAGTATGAACTACGCCAAGTAAGGGTTACACCAAGTATGTCCTACAACACGTATGAGTTACACCAAGTATGGTCTACACCAAGTATGAGCTACACCAAATTACATGTTCCTATATTTATTATTTGGCCGTTAATTCATTACGTACAGTCGACAACGACGACGTCGAACTTTGACTTTCCTGACACATCAAACATGTTGATCACTCTAAAAACGGCTGTCGTAACTTATAACTATTAACAAACTTAGTTAAAACTATTATTGTTCATTATAATATGACGTCAAACTGTTTTTACTCGGCAACTGATGACCTTATTTCAATTAATCTCGATACACACATTCCTCAGTTCACCTATTTCAGATTGCAGACAGTTTAATTATTGGCCTACTGCCAAAAATAGCATCGAATGGTGATAATTTATTCATTTTGACGCATAAACTGTTCTGTCGTTTCTCACGTTAGCGTTACAATTAAATGCTGTCAAATCCGACGGCGGTCAGGGTTCATTTAGTTACGTAATGCGGTTTTTGTAAATAAAGATGGTTGATAACAACTAATCTGTCAAAGGTAATTTATCTACCGTTTACTTTACCATATCTCTAATGGATTATTATAGTCCTCAAGGGCTCACTGTAGTCAATCCCGCGGGATCCAAGCTGTATCTACAATTTGTTCATATAATCTTAGTTTGGTTCTATATCAGTGCTCTCTTGACCAACTCTTGTTCTTTTCTGATCCTAACGCTACGCCAAGTGTCATTAGGTGTCGTTAGGTGTCATTAGGTGTCGCTAGGTGTCATTACTTAGGCCTTTTCTTTTTAAGGCGATGATGACCGAGAGGTTTTACATAAACTTAATAATAGTTGAAAACTCATTGTGTTTGAATCCAAGTCACCAATGAATAGAATAATTATGTCCGTATGGTAGATAAATGTAGATAAATATGTGTTGTTGTACTATAATATATTTTAATGTAATATCGACCTAAACAGAGCGACAATCTGAAGATGCAATGAGTTCCGAAACGCGTCATTTAAAGTAAGTAAAATACTTACAGTACAAAAAACCACACAGACGGATATAATTATTCTTTTTTTTCTTTAGGCTAGTTAATATTTTGTGTCATTTGTCACTTACAAGGAGGTGATAATTTTTCAGGTTATATAAAATGAAGATAGAAACATGAAATTTGATATATTGTGCTATTATTGAAATTCAGAAAAAAATATAATTGAAAATGTAAAATAGCTAGTAAAAAGTTTTGTTAATTTCTCTTGTGTTATTCAACGTATAAAATATTAAATAGATAAAAAATTACAGATGTCAATTCTGTATGCAGTGGTACCAACCCAACCTCTCTACGATGACAAATAACAAAGTTATTGTCAAAAATGTAATTTCTAGCTCTAACCTTACAAGAAATGTGAAAATCTTCTAATTAAGAGATCCGATAGGGATCCCCAACACGAGCGTAATGAGTGGAGGCTCTTTCAAATATGTACAGTTCGAGAACTGATAGAGCGAAGCGAGTGGAGATGTTTTAACATATACACATTTACGAGGCAAGGGTCTAGGCGGCGGCGAGAAAGTAATAATATATAGAATTACGAGGTTCAGAAAACATGTGTAAGAACTAAATTACCCTACTGGATAAGACCTCTTGATCTGTCAGTACAATCTCACATTTCTTACCAAAACCAACTTTTTGTCATTACATTAAAAGGTTCTGCTTTTATTACATTATATGATGGGGCTGGGTAAATACCATGACGGTACCATCAACTTGTTTGGTTTTGTATAAGAGAATTTTTGTGTTGGTTATTTAAATTATTAAAGGAATAAAATTATTTGTTTTTGAAATAATTGATGATGAATAAAGAAAATTAATTTGTTTTTAATTATCAAAATAGGTCAAGGAGAAGCAGTTGACAAATTAAGGGGAAAAAACTACGTTTAAATATTAGAGCAATTAGAGATGTACATTAGCGCATTCTTCTGACTGAGTTCATAACCTGAAAGTATACAAAGACATCAAAGTTATTTTGTTCTTTTAAACCACTGCCTTATCTATTTTTTTTAACCTTGATCTAAAATTAAGAATTATTGCCATTCCTCTAGCTATGATTCATCAGGCTCAGTAAATGCTTGCATTCTGTAGGAAATACCATTTTCAGGTTAGGCCTACAATTGTTGTTAATTTATTGACGTTATTATTAGCTCAAAATAGAATGTAAAACACATTATTGTGTACGGAAATTAAATTTAGATATTTGAGCGTAATTGAAAATCATTTATTGTTACATTTGAAGTGTTTGTTTTCTCTGAATATACAGATTTGGTTAAACTAATATTGTAGTGAATTACCAGCAACAACTTCCATGTATGTTATCTCTTTGATTGTGTTTAATTTTATGAAGTGTTATTTAAACAGGCACTAAAATGGTTTTATTTATACCAACATTTATTATCTAAGTTCCAAAATAAATAGACTTTATCCTACTTTTTAATATATCACAATTTAAAGTCTAAGGCTTGGTTTTCCCAATGTTCGTTAAACATTTAACAATTTCTTTGGGTAGTTCCTAGGATTCCGTGTGTTTTAATTTCTCCTTTACGCTGCAAATTTAGGCTTCCCTTAACAATCTTTCGTTTTATATACGTACCTTTACTTTCCTTTATTCAGGAACAGGTAATTACTAAGGTTTTCCTTAACGATTTAACCTGTTAACCTTCCTTAATGTTAGTCAAGAGGTACCCTAGACCTACGTTAATCATATCGTACATCATTTAACGGTAGGCCTAGATTGTTAAAACGATTTCCTAAAATTATTCACGAAAGAGATACTCGTGCCATGCAAGTTTGATTTTTATGATGGAGATGAAATGTATAAAGTATTAAAGGTTTAATAAATTGTCTATCATATTTTACTTTATTGTATGCTCGTTTAAAGTTTCATGATACAACTGTATACATGTAATAGACATATTATATACAAGCGACCCGCGTACCCGTGTTACCACGGGTAAAAAATTTAAAAAAGTTCATTAATCTTTTAAGGCAAAATTGATTTCAAATTTGATCATCTGTCATATCACGTGATCGATTACAATGAGTCTAAAACTCATTTAACTTTGTTCAGTACCTAGTTCAAACTAATTAATAAAATATATAACAGTAATTTCTGAAACTTCAGGAACCTATATCTCAGGAACCACTTGACTTGTATACTTCACACTTCGGTTTTAGCAGTTTTTCACTAAGGTCTATGATTGTGCAAAATTTCAAGTTCCTAACCAATACAGTTTTCGAGTTGAAAAATCAAAAGAATAGACAGCGTTATGGAGATTTCTGAAACTTCAGGAACCTATATCTCAGGAACCACTTGACTTGTATACTTGAAACTTCGGTTTTAGCAGTTTCTCACTAAGGTCTATGATTGTGCAAAATTTCAAGTTCCTAGCCTATACAGTTTTTGAGTTGAAAAATCAAACGGACAGACTCAGCGTTTTATTAATATGATGTGAAGCAAAATTACGTGGGAAAAAGTAATTAACACATTCTAATTACACCAAAATGATGAATCAACCTTGGATTGTTTCTGGTTTTATTATCAATCCATGTTTTATATTTTAGTACCAAATTTTTTTTCTAAATTAGAAAAATCTGACATCCTTTTCCTTCGCCGATTTTCCCCTTTGTGATGGTAAATTAATTGTTAAATGAATAAAAATAAATCCAAAAGTAACATGAGGGTTTAACGTCAGATTAACAGAGCGATCAGCTGATTACAAAACTCTCATTGGTTCTTATTGATGACGTAAGTAAAAGTAACAAAATGTTAAGGAGTAATCGTAAAATGTGATATCGGTTATGGGATACCTTAGTGTAAGGAACAGTTAAGTGTTTCTGTACACTATAGTATCTTTGGTACTTACGTATTAACGCCACCGCAGCAGAAGTTGCGCTAATGCGCATGCGCCAATAAAGAGCAAACTGGTTTAAGGGAAGCAAAAAGCTCATGTTTATCCATGATCTAATTTCAAATTATTAACTTCAATAAACTTACGAAATGTTTGGCCAGGTGATTATATATATACACCTGGCCAAACCTGTCGTGATATATAATTATATCGCAAAGTAAGCAAATATTGGCGCATGCGCATTAGCAACTTCTGCTGCGGTGGCGTTAATACGTAAGTACCGTATCTTTTAACCGACTTCATGTTTTAGGAACATTCGTTAACATTTTACTAAGTTATCCTGTATAAAGGAACTATGTCATACATATCAATTACGTCATCAATAGACTACAGTAATCACTACAGCTGATTGTACGTTCGGGAGTTACTTATAGGTAAAGAAAAGAAAAAATAGGTAATTTCGGCTCAACCCCCAAACCACAAACAATGATTCTCGAAAGAGTGTTGCAGAAACACTGACCTCGTAGTGGCGTTTCAATGGTTCATTTTCACTTTCGATTGATTACTACACAACTGATATTTTTTGGTGACTAATGAAAATGTTTCCGAAAATACTCAGTTTTCTAGATATCCGCCATTTTGTTTTTTTTACACGGAAACAATATAACTTTGGAAATAGAAAAATATATTGAGTTCTGATTTAATAAACGTATTTACTATGTTACGTTTTATAAATGTACCGAAAATAAAAACTATATTTTGTAAATTTTCAAAAAAGGCGAACGTTAAAATATTTAATAATGAATATCTTGAAATCCTATAACATTAAAGAAAAATTTGCACAAAATATAAAAAGTTTCTCTTTTTTAATGAAAAAAAACTATTGTATTATTTCTACAGGACAATGGATAACCAGGTTATTGACAAAAAAAAAACAGGAAACATAATTTCATGGTAGTTGACTACAACACCGAAAATGACCTAGAACCAAAACATTTTTGAAGTCTAATACTATTAATAAAAATAATAAAACCCATTGATCTAAACTGAATATAAAAAAAATCTAATGTGACCCTCGAATATTTCAAAATGGCGCCTACTTATTTTTTTATTGTGCGAAATATCTTGTAACATGTACAGAAATGAAACAAAATGTTGTATTTATTAAACAAATTAATGATATTTTCAACTTTATTGTAGGTTAGAAATAGTTTTCGGAAAAAAAAATTATTCTGACGATTTAAAGAATCATTTCTCAAAGTTTGGCAGCTCAGTTACGGGATACCCTGTATAATTGTGTTAGGCCTATGTAAATTTGTTCATAGTGATAATCTGCGTTAGTCATACTGGTTAGATAAAGTGAATTTTGAAAAAAAAATGAACTGGTCACAATTTAATGAAAAAATTGGAAAATTTTGTTAGGGAAATGTGAAGATTAGTAACCCAAACCTGTAATTTTATTTTATTTTTGATTTGTTGAATATATTTAAATTTTGATAGTAGCTGTCAAAATTTTGATAAGACTAAAATTAAAATTTCCTATTTTCTCATAATCAGCTGGAACGATTTTGATCAAATTTGGACAAAATGTAACTTCCAAAGACCTAAACGTAATGATTGTCCGCATATCATGTACAAAAATGGCCGTTTTTGTGATGTATAACACAGCAAAACAAGCTGTTCTTATAAAATGCCTAATTTTTAAAAGTCAGTTCTATAGATTTTGATCAAATTTTGATGAAATGTTAACAAATGACCCAAACCAATGTGAAAATGACGATTGGGGGGGGGGGGAAAGAACCTTGACCGCTGTAATTAACAACTAGATTTTTAATAAAACATGATTACGCTCAGAATGTATTTAGGGTACAAACGAAGCAAGTTTCAACTCCATTTCATTATACATTATAAAAATGTTAACGGGTTTTTTTATCAATTTATTATCCGATAAGAAATAATGGGGGGGGGGACAAAGAACGAATAATTAAAATACAATTAAAATTCCGCCTTCTAGATCATTCAGTTTTATTTGGAGGTTTTGTTGGTAAAAACGTTAGTTTTAAAAATGAAAACTAGTTAATTAACATCATTAAAAGATAATTTGAATATAATGAATTTAATTAAAACTAATATTTGTGAACAATTAAATCATTATCATAAATTTCAAAGGATAAAATAACTTTCAAAACACTTATAAATTCTTGATCAATGGTGTTTTAGCCGAACTGGAAGCGTAGTTGTAAAACGACTCGCTAGGTAGTGTTGCAGGTATTAAGAGTGGGGGAAGCAGAACCATCAAAGTTAGGGTTATGCCAAAACCAGCTTTGCTGGGCATCGCACTCTAGTTTTACTTCAGTGGCTACTTAGCTCTGTAAGTGTCAACGTCTGTGTTTTAACAATTCGGAATGTAGATAAAAGAAAATTTATTATAAAAACACAACTTTATACAATATTATACATTAGCTCGTTTGATAATCCGCAGTGAAAGGTGTGTTTTGTGTTTATTGAAATCTCGTCATTCAGTGTTTTAAAAATAGTGTTGAAGTGTGTCTAAATATTATAACCCTTACATTTTGTTAAATTTTAGTTTGACATAATGGGAGAATTAATTAAGTTTCTAGTGGTGTCAGTAATGTGGTGTTTGGTTTCTTCGGCTAACCTGAATCATACGACTTTACAGCCTAGTACGGAAAAAACGACAACATCGCGTTTTAACCTAGTTGAAAACGACATTAGCAATTGTTCTAGTGTTAAGCCTATATTTGAACCTAAAAACATAACACTGATCGTACCAGATAGACCAGTTGATGGTGAGTATAATCTATGTTGAATTGTTGTGTAAGGAATCTTGGTGATTGTCAAGAATAAGAATGACAGTGTTGAAATAAATTTAGGTAGGCCTAAACATTCTGTCGGATAGTTTTACACGTATGCCTATTTTTAGAACTTTATTTCTAATGTTTACTGGTGTTGGTTATTTAATTGTTGGTCACGTGATACAAACTGTTGTTGTATATTAGTGTACTTATTTTGTAGGCCCTACGTCAGACTTGTTTTTGCCGGAGGCTAATCTATAAATTTAGAGTTTTGTAGAAAAGTAGGCCTAACCTTCTGTGACGGTAGTTATGTAAAAAATAAAGTATTAATAAAGAGCCGGATCTCTTAAATGAATTCATTCGTTTTAGAAAGTTTTGGGTTATTAGGCCTAAAAAAACTCCAACTATTTTGATCTCCCTGATAGAAACACCGACATCTGAGACCATGAAATGTGCATCGACCATAACCTTTGAAGTGATACCAATTTTTTTCTCACTACAGTACTATTTAATTTGTGTTAGAAATTGTTCTAGAATTATTTGGTTAATTGTGGTACAATTTCAAATTAGAAAAACAAATAAGTTTTTTTTAGGGGGAAATTTTCACCCGAGAGTCGTACAATAACTCAAATTTAAGTGTCTAATATCCAAGTTCAATGATTTTTGAAAGTTTTTTTTTCTACGATTAAAAGTAGAAAAGTTACAACTAAAAATAAAATTGTTTAAATTATAACCTCAAATTTTAAAAAAAAGTTTTTAGAATGTAGGCGAGTAAAATCATGTTTTTTCGCTCAGTTTAACTTAACCATTCGACAAGTTCGTTAACCAGGATAATTGGTTAGTGTGCTAAATTGAGGCAAATTTTCATATAGCCTATTAAAAAGCTTTTTTATAGATAAAATGTCATACAACAACCAAACTCAATTTTTGGGGCGGAGTATCGTTAAAATCTGCATCCAATAATGTCAAAACGTGTCACTACGATAAAAAACTGAATTATTAATATTATAACCTCAAAATTAGAACAGACTGTTCTAATTAGAACAGACAAAAATTAGAACAGACAAAAATCATCAAAAACTGTTCTAATAAATGGCAGTTTTACTTGAATTTTTATACTGCTCGGAGCTGTACAGATTGTAATTTAAGTCCAATGTATTTAGTTTTGGTTAATAGGTATGATTTTATGTAGGCCTACCTTTAGACAGTTCCTAAAACAAGTTTCAGGGGATAATTTTCCATCCAAGCATCGTACAACGTTTAAAAAATACATTATTCTGTAAAAACTTAAACAAGAAAGCTAAAAATAACTATCAAAATGGGTAATTGTAGTTATACTTTAATTTTAGTCAAATTTAGTATTTAACTATTTGTTTGTTATCATGATACTAATCCAGTCCCTATTACACAATGTAAGTGCCAAGATTGTTTGTTGGGCCTTGTAGGAAATGTTAAATTATATTTGTAGATGAATGGTTGTTTCGCTTCTGTCATTACCACGGGCCTCGTATCGGTCATTCGGCAATGGTTCTTGTAACTATACGAATTTATTTGTAAACCAGCGTTCGAAATTACATTTTAAAGAGTAATTTAGCTTTGTGAGGTTGGTACAATTGCAGAATTGAAATCTACAAATTATTAATTATTTTAGTGTGTTGTATTAAACACGAAAGATGATTAAATACCTGTTTGTAATCGCCACCATTTTGATATTTTCTAATCGATGTTTTGAATTCCACTAGGGCTCTATATGAGTCCCGGTATGTTGCTAAAAACCCGATCTACACATTTCGGCTTTAAAGCACTGTGCACAGACGTCGTTCCCCAAACTTGGAGGATATCAAAATGGATATAGACGTGAAAACGCGACATTGATGTTTTTGACACATTACATAACTTTATGTGTTCTCTACGTATTTGGGGTTTAATGTAGTTCAATACACACTAATGGAGGATTCATGTCGAATGCTAATTTATGTTTCACTAATCAGGTGTAACAATTTTACGCCTGGTAATTAATGAGAAGAATAGTGTTTCTTTTAGAAGATTCTGTTTTCATAGTGGTTGGTAATGTAACAGAGTAGCTAATTTATTTACGTAAGGTTCGACTTCGCCTTGGCGACTGTCGCGTTGTAGGCCTAGTCTGCTAATAAATAGCAAGAATTTGTTTTCAGTTATTTTACGACAAAATAAAAATACTGATAGGGGAAGCTGTGGTAATAAGAGACATTTTTTTTATTATTTATCTAAAATTTTGAAATAAATACCTCTTTATCAATTACTTAAATAAACCTCTCTCAATTTTTTTCACTAACACTTTTAGTCTGAAAAGTTTGAAACAATTTTGGTCTCTCATAAATAACCATTTAAGTGTTAATTAATTAAGAGACAAGGCGTCTCACAGTCAATGTAATGTAAAATCAAGTAAGAGACCTCTAGAACAGACATCTGAATGTATTTACAGCCATTATAAAAATAATTTCAGGTTGAAAAATAAGTTCGAAATTGGGTTCTTAAAATTAGTTTATTTTAATATTTTATATCAAACAATGTAAAAATATATTTTCTTATTGATCTGCATAGACCAGATATAAGTCTCCTACATGATAATACAGAATATATATTTTATAGATTTTCAAAAACGTAGTTATTATTATTTTCAAAACGTATTGTTGAAAAATACAGCTTCTGTGACAAATTATTTTAGCAGATTAAAATTGAAATTAGATTATGTCTAAATGATAAGTAACAAGCAAATAAACATTTTGAGCTTTCCTAAACTTAGTTTTAACTTAATTTTAGCTTAAGTTATATGGAATTACTACATAGGCTATGGTCCTAAGGTTACACACTCTTTATTTAGCATATTTTAAAGTGTAAGTATTACTTTCTTATAACCTAGCCTTAGAGTTTTTGGTCTGTTTTTTTACTTTGTTCAAGACAACAGATATTTGTTTTGTTTTTCACCCGGGGTAACATGAAAGGGATACTGAATTAAACAGCTGTCTCTTATTACCATCACAAAAGTTAAAAATGGGATAATAAGGGACTAGAATTAATAAATGAAAAAAACTTTCAAGGTTTTATAAAATTATACATAAATTGCTATAATCTTGGTCAAAACTTTACACACGAATAACTTCCAAAACCATAAAAACGTTGTTGTAAAAAATATATTATAGATAAGAAGTCAAGAACTTTTATGTTAATTTCAGAGCGAAGGTATTTTTTATGTAGTGCAAAATTTAAAAATTGTTACAAATTTGTAAATAAAGTACATGTTAAAGTTATTATTACTTATTTTCAAAGTGGTTTAAGTTTGAATGTATGATATTTTTGACCATATCTCTTATTACCCTGGCCACCCCTATCATATTGATCATCTTTAAAATGCCTAAACGTTTTAGAGATATTTAAAACTTACAGTTGTAAATCAACTCCATTTTGAAATGTTTGAGTGAGAATTGATCATATTTTATGATTCACATTGGTATCTATTTTGGAGTTATATTTTGATAAAAAAGAGAGGGATAACTAAAATTTGTTGGATGTATGTTAAAAAATAAACTTTGTTTTCTCTTGTTGTATAAAACCTTTCGGTCATCATCGTCTTATAAGAAAAGAACTTAAAATAAAGTATTCAAATAAAGTCAGGGCCGTAAGAGAACAATAGTTGGTCAAGAGAGACCTGAAAGGGAAACAAACTTTAGGGGTCTCTAGGGATTGCCTTGTTTTCACTAAAGTTGAAATGTACGTAAACGCTACAACAACATAAAATGTAGTTTAAAATTACATTTTATAATCTAATGATAGATTTTGCTTCAATTGTAAGCTAAGCTATTTTACTCAACAAACTGACAATATCCTCCAACTAAATAGTGTCACAGACATTTTCATTTCAGAACCCAACGTGAAATATTGATGTAAAGAATAAAAAGTTTGCGTTTTATAAACTAGTTTTCAGTTTTGCCCTTTGTGCAAAGTTACATCTAAGTAACATGTAGGTAATAAGTGCAGACAACGTCAGGCGTAAACTTGCAATAGGAAAAGTTTTAGTCGAGATATTGTGTGGGGATAGTGGTCGCGTAGGGAACTTTACACAGTTTACACAAACATTGTTTACGTAGATTTTGAAAAAACAACACTTTTTGAAATATATGGGGCAAACTACCACAAATTGGATTAATTATCGGAGTATAGGTTGGGTTTTGTAATGGTTAGGTTAGGATAGGTTAGGATTAATTATCGGAGTATAGGTTGGGTTCGGTAATGATTAGGTTAGATTGGGTTTGGTAATGGTTAGGTTAGGATTAATTTCGGAGTATAGGTTGGGTTTGGTAATGGTTAGGTTAGGATTAATTTCGGAGTATAGGTTGGGTTTAGGTAATGGTACAAAATATCGACCTCCGTTGACTGATTTTAATGTTTCATGACCTCAAGAAAACACAAAAGTAATTACTGAACATGTCCACTTCAGAAACAACTTGCTTCAATGTGACATTGTTAAAGAAGATTGCAGACTGTGCAAAGTGTCCAAAGACAGCCTTCAGGACTGTGAGAGAAGATCTTCAGCCTCGTTGAAGATTCAAGGCTGGCTTGTCTTGTTAGGTGAAATCCACGGGCCTCTAGTCCAGATGACTCTCTCAATACAATTTATACAGATATGAGTTTTCATAGATTATCTTTTTCATTTCAATAAGAAAGTTGTCTTTGTGGATCCTGCATCTTGGTATTACACTCTCTTGGCGCGTAGAAATCAACCAATTGTTTATTTGACACGTGTTACTTGGCGTGTAAAATGAAATTGCTTCACATATGTAACCTATAGATGTTTTGAATTTAAATACAACAACGTCCTTGAGGTGAACGTGCGTGCTTGTGCCGACCACAGATGATTCTTGTGCCAGCAATGATGTGACTTTTCTAAGGAATGTGTTTGACTTATTTCTGAGGGTTTACTTTGATGTGCTGATACAGTAAACGACTGTATAGGGTAATCGTCTGAAATTTCTAGGTTCATTATCAATCCCGAGAGGTCTAGCTGAGTCTACACTTTTTCCATGTTGTCTTATGTTAGATACCTTTCTTTCATCATTCCCTAATGGTTTTTCCTTGGCCAACTCATGTCGCCTTCATACCCTGATGCTACTTAAACATTCTCAAAATCAGTTTCATTTGTGTGGTAATTGTGAAGCCAAGACAGTTTGTTTCTTTGATTGACATTTACATTTTTAGTGTAAGATTTAGACATTTGTAATAGGCCTAATTGTTTCGATTTACTCTAAACGTTTGTAACTGGGCAAAAGGACCAACACTTCCGCTAATTTGTTGTCCACGCCCTTGACATTAATACAAACAGATTGTACAAAATGACAATTGGCCTAGATAAAAAGTTCTGGACATTTTTTTTTTGAAACAGCTGTTTTTGTCAGATGTACGGAGTATAATAGGGGAGAGTTATGTAATGGGTAAAATAATTCAATGTCCCCTAGATTTGGGGGTTTTATCCGTTTTGAGTTCCCCTGTTTATTGTTTTTGGAATGTGCGTGTTTAAACGCATGGACTGATTTTTATAAAATTTTGTGCGAAAGTATATTTTGACCATATCTCTGGACTTAGATTTCAATTGAGGATGTAATGGTACCAAACCCACATCTCTACGATGACAAAGAGCGAAGTTATGTAAATGTGATTTGTATAATTACGAGAACCGGATAACACTGACACGAGCGAAGTGAGTGGAGACTACAAATTAACATTTCCTACAAAGCCCAAGAAATAAACATTTACAGGATCTGTCTGGTTAAGTACCCTGATCAACTTGCTACGGATGGGTTAGCTGGGAAGTTTTCACACAGTGGTCTTATAACAGATTTTTTCTTGTTTTTTCGTCCTCGGAAATCTTTCTCTATTTTACTTTTGAAATGTTTAACATGAAGTGAATTTACATTCTGAATGTCAAACCAAAAGGAATAGAATTTGTAACTTGTACATATCCGGATCAGAAAACTAATTAATCAAGTTCTATGTTTGTTGCCCAGTTGTGTACTGGGCGAACTTTTGTTTCCATTCAAGCCTTGTTGTTGTGTATTATCTCAGAGCTAACATTATTATCGGGGACTGTAAGTCTAGTTGTACACTTCAAACTTTATTGTTTTAGTTTACAGTACCTATATTAACAATTAAGTTTCATTGAGTTCTTCCAACATTAGAATAACAATTAGGCGGCTGTTACTTACACAGTATGCCAAGTACAAGGTGAGTATACTTCGCGTTATATGATCTAGGATCAAAAGTGAAGCTTTTCAATATAAGCTCAGAGGCCGGAAAATGAGCGAGGATCGAAAACCTTCTTTTGGTCCAAGTGATGAACTATATTTTTCGTTATACTGCAAATAATATAAGAAAAAAACAATTCCAAAAAAACTTAAATGTTATAACTTATTTACTTTCAAATCGATGGTAACAGCTGTTTTAACGGTTATTTACAATAGAGAGTTATTGTAAACTATTAACGGTTATATTGTAAATTATTAACCGTTATTGTTTTAACGGTTATTTACAACGCTATCCGTTGTTTTTATAGATGCTTTACAATCGTTAATTAATTCGTATAAACGAAGTAACAGCTGATGACCTCGATCTCAGCTGATGTTTTTAGGTCCTAGGACTAGAAAGAACAACTTTAGCATGTCAATGCATGCATTGAAAACGGCTGTTTTTGAAGCAGTATGACGACGATAAAGTGTTTTTCGACACGACGTCCTCCATCGTTAAACTAAAGCAGGATAACGGTCACAAAAATAAAGATAGAAAACATGAGATCTGGTGTAAAGGATTGTATGTAGTATTCTCATATAGAATCAAATTGAAATTTAGAATAATCCAATTTAATATGGCGGGTATTTAAAACTATTTTTCGTTCATATCTATATTGTATTGTAACACACTCTATTCTATACAAACTTGTAAATTTCAATTTGCATAACTCTCTTAGATTTTAAGTAGCCAAGTCATTGTCAAAAATGTAATTTCGAAACCTGACCTTCAAGCCAAATCACCGATTGGAACGTAGCGAGGCCAGCTGTGAAGAGGCTAGTTAGGTTAGGTTAGGTTAGGTTAGGTTTGGTTAGGTTTGGTTAGGT
Organism: Aphrophora alni; assembly: GCA_963513935.1. Lineage (NCBI taxonomy): Eukaryota > Metazoa > Arthropoda > Insecta > Hemiptera > Aphrophoridae > Aphrophora > Aphrophora alni. The sequence goes on from OY740773.1 coordinate 108,847,661, forward strand.
TAGGTTAGGTTAGGTTGGGTTGATCTACAAATACAATTTAACATTTCCTACAAGACCTAAGATGCATACTTTGTACAGGCTCTGCTTGTATTATATTGTATCATGATGACACCCATCAACTTGTTTACGCTTGACAATCCCGAGGTACCTAGCTGGATCTACGCATCTTTCCTATCAGGTCTCTGTTGACCAACCCTGACACTATTAGAGTATCGAGGGTTATGGATCTTCATTTTATGGTTTGTTTTTATGTTTTTTTTTTAAAAGAAATTATGACCGAGATGTTTTTTTAAATTTTTTAACAACTTAATGTCGAAGTCCCCCCCCCCCCCGAGTCCAAAAATATCAAAATATCGATTTCCGTTCTTCCATGAGGTAAGACGCCTACACAGATTGAATCCCTGTTATCCAGTATCACTTTGCGGCATTAACTTTCTAAGGATAATCCCCCTTTATAATGATGAAGTTATTAAAATCTGTTATGAACTCAGGATGCCATTGACGAAAGCTTAGTGAGATCCCTGCTAATTGTACAATTTGCATTAATATAAAACAGGGATGTACTTTATGAAATGTGCACTGATCCTGACGTCATTGTATAGCAGATTATCTATCGGTTGACGATAGTTCTCAGAAACTCGCTATCTAATCCTGTCAAGTCTCCCCGAGATATTCATCACATCTGACTCTTTAATAATTTACAGGACCTTCGCTTGTGCCGTGAATACGTCACCAGTAAGTTGTGATTTTTGCACTCGGTTTTGCCTTGTTTAACTTCATATTTCACTAAAATTTATCCGAAAAAAAGAGGTAAAATGATGAACTCGAATACTCTAATAACATCAGAGAGTCGGAAGATAACAAAATTTGGTCAAGAGAGAGCTGATAGGTAAGATTAAAGATCTAACCCAATATAACTTGTAAGAAAGGTGTAGATCGTAGGTAGGTTACCTCGGGATTGCCATGATCCTACTCACTATTATTTAACAACTGACGGTTAAATTTTGGATAGTTTTAAGGATTTTCCTTTTTTTTATTTCCAAAAGTCATTAGGAAGAGTCGAGTTTTGATTTTAAACAATTAAAATTTTTTTTTTTGAAGTTTTTGATTTTATTTCCCACTATTTTCATCGCTTATTATTTAGACGAATTACCAAAAAAAATCCTTTTTGGATAACTATTTTACCCTTTGGATGTTATTATGCCCCCTGGTTAGATTTTTATTTAATTTATCTTTCCATTCCGGTAGAATTTAATCAAAATTGGTAGAGACGATTTTGAGTAATTGAATATTTTCTATTAGTTCCATTCCAGATTTCGTTTTTACCGATAACTCACGATGCGGCGTTTTTTAAGATATTGTAACCAATAAGTGTCCTTAGAGAACTCACTTGAGCAAAATTTGATGGAAATAGATTTGTGTGTTTAGTTCCTTATGGAATTGCCCGACAGTTGTTATAAGAAAGTGCAAGAATCACAAAATATGGTCACATATCGAATTTGATTAAAATCGGTGAACACGTTTATGCTTTTAAGTACTGCACAGACATCATTCCAAAACACATATAGGACTCGGAGGACTGCGATACAAACGCAGAAACAAGACTTTTTTGACCCATCTCTCCATACTACGTATAACGTATAGTCTATAGAAAAGTGTATTAATATTTGTAAAAAAAAAAAAAAAAAAACTTAAAGTTTCCACAGGTAGGCTATTTACAAATTTTCCACATCACCCTCCATTTTTCCAATATAGCGTTTTCTTATTTTCCAAGAAGATTTTGAAGAAAGCTAGTTATTTTAAGTTAGTGATATACACAATTACGAGGTTCAGAAAACCAGTGTAACAACTGTTTTTAAGAAACACCCTATTGGATAAGACCACTTTATCTACCAATGCAGTTTAACGTTTCCTAAAGGACCCATGGAAGCCAACTTTTGGATATTACATTTAGATAATCTACTTGTGTGATTAGGCTGGGTAAGTACAGCAAACATATCCAAGCTCCCTCATCCAGCTACGCGAACAGAGCAAACAAACGATTCAATTAGAATTGTATAATGCTCATTTATATACAACAAGCAGGTCTACAATTGTGTAAACTGCAATTAACAGTACCAGTTTTACAATTAATGTATCTATATCGTTACATTAACCTGTTGTTATGCAATACAGGAATTACTTCCTGCATATTGTTGAATAATCTATAAAATAGCTGCTTTGAAGCTGTACGTTGTGAAGGTACCTCCACTTGCTACGCTCGTGTTACTTTAGGAATATCATATATTTTTTGGGAGCTTCGCTATTTGTCTTCGGTACCTTTATATGCAGATTAGAAATCTGCAAATTTTTAAAACCAAAATGGCGTCATGAAACGTATTTGAGATTTTTTAATTATAACACTTTTAAATATGTGGAATAAATAGTTTTTAAAATGTCGCTAGACTGATCTGAGAGAAGAATTCGACGCTGAAATCAATTTTACTTGTCCTTGTGAAAACGCATTACGTTTTCAGGAACATTTTCACAAAAAAATCTGTCTAGTAATGCTGTTATTATTACTGTTCGAAAATTTCGAAGAACATGTGTTGTTTTGACGCAGTAGAAGGGCTATTCAGTATTCAGGTCGCCCAACTAACTGTATGTACAAATAAAAAACTCCAGGAAAAATAACCAGGAGCATTAAACAACTCCTCTTCGCCAAAATGATGCAAAACCTTCAAAAACGGTACAAGTGTTGCCTAAAACTGAACGGAGATCATTTTGAACATGTTGTTACCCGAGTCTAACCGATTTTGCCTCCTTTTGCTTGTATATGTTGGTAAAACTATGTAAATAATCTTACAATTTCAGTACCGTACTGTTTATTTTGGCGCATACTCTATAATATGAGGTAAAAACATATTGTATCACACCATCCACTTTCGTAAATAAAATAACTCTTTAGGGCGCCATTTTGTTTTGGGTGATCAGAATTTAGTTTTCTTTGTTGTGATTTTTCTTGTCTCACAGTCTCATCTTGTTGATAATGACTGATAGGTTTTTTTTTTCCAGCAAGGAAAAACTATAATGTATTAAAATGTCTAAGAAGGAAGGTCTACTGAACACAGAATGTCTAGTAAAATAATGATTATTGATTAAAATTAATTGTTTATTAATTAAACCAGTAATAACTCTTGATTGGAAATGTAAACTCATTAAAATGCATGCGATAATAGAGAATGTATTTAGCACTGTATCCATTTACACATTGTATCGTATCACATAGGAATACTTTAAAGTAGGTAGTATGATTTGGTTGCCTTAAAGTAACGTTTTACCCTATATTCAAAATAGGCCACTCTTGGTATTAAAATACCAGTCGCCGTTTTGAAACTGTTAGGGGAAACATTTTTTTAATATTTCTGGATAAAGGTCAAATTTGGATCGTTACTAATCTATTACTGTACCTTTCTCTATTATAAAGTTTCATATTATCTGTAAATCAACCATTTGTAATGGTTAAATAAATAAAATCATTTTGGAGAAAACGCTGCGCAGATTTGTAAATAATTTTCATTTCCAAATAGCGTTTAAACCAATTTTGATCTGGCAATACATCTTGACGTTAAATATTTTTTTAAAAATGAGTGAAATTTAATTTTAATGTAATAGCAGATATTTCTTGTTGAAATTCCATATTCAAGGATAAAATAAAGTAAAAGCTTAAAGTTTCAAAATATTTCAATAATATAAATGACCTACAATTGTTTCGCCTACATTGTTGCCCGATGATGCCGCAAGGCGAAACAATTGTAGCTCGTTTATATTATTAAAATATTTTGAAACTCTTAGCTTTTGCTTTATTTTATCCTTGAGTGAAATTTGTTGGAAAATCTGGATTTCCTTTTCAGTAGTGTTAACAAAATTATTATTGCTCGGGAACCACTGTACCGATTTCTAAAAATCTACCTGTTCAAATTAGCATTCGAATCATATTTGCCACTGAAAAAATATGTGTTCAGGCTGAAAATTAATTAGAATCCAATGATCACGAAAACATGACGAGATATCCTACCTACATAGAAAAGAAAGCCGATTGAAAATCGAATCAGTGGTTTTCTAGTTATAAATAGAAATCTAAAGTTGAACATGAATAAACCGGTGTGTCTGTCTGTCTGTCTCTACTGATGGGACAATTTGTCTGTGCGCGCGGCTCTGACGCTACTAGCCGGTCTGTAAAAGTAGGGCTCGCTCACCCAACTATGTTTGTCTACCTTTCGCGACACATAATTACAGTTTACAAGATTTGTAGTGCATATAGAAACATGATGTTTACAAACAACTCGAAGCTACATTGAAGACAGGTGAATAATCTACGTCCGGCGCGCCGCGCGGGACCACATGTTTTTGGAAATGAGCGATAACCACTCCCCTCTTCCCCGCCGCGCCATAGCAAGCCGCGCGCACAGACAAATGGACCCATCAGTACACGGCATGGCATCACCGCTTAGCAGTAACGCTACAGTAGCACTACCTACGATTTATCAGTTGAACTAACGTCAAAACAGATTGAGATTGTATCATGATAATTATTGGACGTTTGTGAGACTAGTGTGGGAATGACGTCAAAGACGGTCACCCTGGACCATCGCTACCAATGGGAGAGCAGGCATGTTGTATGACTCAGTCCTAGAGTAGCTGCGGGCCTCACTAAATCTGCAGTCCTGCTTGATAGGAGAAAGATTAGAAAGCCGCTATACTTCGCCATTGGGCCACGGAAGATGGGACTTTTTGTAGGTTACGTAGCAAGTGAGACCCTGACTGGAGTGCGAGGCTCTGGAAGGTCTAGACCTACTAGGATAACAACCAGACTGAAGTATTGGACACACGTATGCATCATACATCTAACAACATAAATGTATCGTTTCACAACCCACTCTTATGTAAAGAAAACATAAACTAAAGTCAAGTGTTTGTCTATTCATTGATAAGATGATGATAAGTAGAGATGATAACAGGTTTTAGTGTATCGTGTTCTCCTCTTCAGATAACCTGTGTATCTTTTCAAGTTTCTACTCGCTCGCCTTACGCAAGTTTTCCTAACAGATTTATCATTAAACTTAAAAGTGGGGGGGACTCTATTGACGGTCTAGATTCACTTAAACCATTAAAGTTATATGATAATGATGGATTGTATATTACACCTTAATACAGGACGTTTCGAGAGTTTAAATCAACACTCGTTATCAATTGTTTTAAAAAATATACTAGAACAACAACAATATAGCCTAGGAAAACTAAAATTAAATTTATAATCTGAGATAGATGGATGGAGCGTGTGCTAAAACTAGCGATGTTGATACTCGGGTGAAATGGATACTCGCATTACTCGGTTTCAAATGATTTCAATACTCGTATTATTATTTCGAAATCGAGTATCTGCGCAGAATGATTTTGCGCATCGGATTCGAACTCAGCTTTACCAATCAGATCGTTTCAGATAAACCTACATTTTTGCGTTCTATCTGTTAGACTGATCCACCAAGTATTTATTTTTTTAAACAATATGTGATTAATACTTGTAATGCGTAATTAAATGTTATCCTGCCTCGACACAAATTCAGTAATTTAACTTAAGTGCAATTATTACCAACATTGATAATTTAGTTGTTATTTAAAATAAGTTAATTTACTATATTTTTTTATAAAGATGGTAACCTATTAATATTTATTTAAATATATAATAATATCAATTAAATAATACCTAATTTAATTTACTTTTTGTTAATGTGGAAATAAATGAATATTATTATTTCAAATTGAACTTGTTACCCAATCTAAATCATTTTAACTCAAAATCGTAATGTTTAATTAATGTGTAGTGAAAAATCAGCTTAGAAACTAATATAACCAAAGTAGAAACACCGAGCATTTTATTTCGAATTGACACAACACTAACGAATATCGTTGTCCGAGGATTTTATTTCGAATTCATACTCGCACATTACCCCCTCCTTGTTCCTAGTTACGAGGATTTCGTCGGAATATTTTAATTCGAAACCGAGGATTTTAATACTCGGAATGCTCCGAGGATTTTGATTCACCGAGTATTTTAATTCGAACTCGCACATCACTAGCTAAAACCACAGCACTTGAGGGACAATTATTTTTATAAAATCAAAGACTTTTAAGCGGCCATATTCTTCGTCAAATAAACGTAAAAATTCGTAATCAGAATGACTTTTATCTTCACACATAATATTTCATAAAAAGTTTTTCAACTCGATAGGTTTTGGTCATTAACTTATTTTTTTATTCCCGATATTTCTTAATTTCTTATATGTGGGACCAATACAAATAATATAAATACAAAGTTTGAGATAAATAGGATTTTTAGTCTTGTCTGTGTAGACTGGTTGCAACTTACAGACATGCGCATGAAATTATAAGGGTCCTTGGTTTTACCTATGGAGTCTACAAAGAATTCAAGCCTAAAGCTAAGCCTGAGCAGTCAAATTGGTTTTATTATTTTACTTGCTGTTTTGAAAATGGGTTCTAATCAATAATTTTGACGTTTCACTAAAAATGTTTTCATCTTATCGGTGGAAACTATTTTAAGAGATTACGTATTTTGTAACAATTCCATGGCTGAGTTTTGTTTATTTTCTCTTGAAAAGACAGATATCAAGGCGTTTTATTTGGGTCTTAAGAAGCCACACCTGAGTAATATTTGATGAAAATGGTTGCAGCCGATTTTGAGAAAATTTTAATTTTCCCTTTTTTTTCTTTTGACAGCAAAGATAGAAAAAACCTTAACGAGATTTGGCCATAATATGCTCACATTTCAGATTTGATTAAAATCGGTCGAGACGTTCACACTGTACATACGACAAACCATTTCGGAGCATCTCAAAACAGATATATTTCTCTACGCGTGGAAGTAACATATTAACGTGACCCACCACCGCTAGAACACTATCTTCTCATGTAAGATTGTTTAAAACTGTTGTTACACAGGTATTCTGAACCTTACAATTATGTCTGTCTCTACATCGAAGATGTACATATGTACAGGTGCTGTAGAGTTTGAGTTTTAAACTCAACCAATTCCGAGGAATTGGAAGGTTAGGCGTACCTAGTGCCTTTCGGCTCACCACCTACCCCCACTCAGAAAAAAAAAACGGGGAGCAATCCCACCACTAGCACTCCGCTGCCACCACGAAACCATCCCTCAAACGCACGCTCCTAGAAGTCGAGACTTCTATACATTATGTACAGCGAGCCTCCACTCGCTACGACCCTCAGGGCGAGTGTGGGTTTGGCGTATCCGAGGTTTTCTCCAGGTCTCTCTTGACCAACTCTTGTTCTCTTGTAGCTGTTAGAGTATTCGAGGGCCAGTGCTCTTTATGTTATTTATAAGGCGATGATGACCGCTACACTCGTGTTGGTGTCTCAGCCTAGCTTTGTAATGTGACCGTGTTCTCCCCAGTATTAAGTAAGAGGATTAAACCAGGCCGTTACGATTATTTCTTTACCAGCCGAGCCGTTCTGATTTTGTATCCAAAGTAAACGTCCCCGGATAGAACATAACATTACGTTACAACCGTCTACATTTATTTGGCACCACATTGAATGACTAAAGCAAATTAAATTGGCAGCTTTAAATGGGAAGCGACATAGTTTATTTTGTTTTTGGCAACGTGCATGGGCTCTGTACAGTCAGGGGAATTGATACAGGCATCTCTGTGACACATTGAAAAGTCATTAGGTACCAACTTCTCACTGTTATTGTTGGTGGGTGGTATTATAGAAGTCCCATCATACAGTGTAATAGAAACATATCCTCTAAATGTAATATCCAAAAGATGGTCTCTTGGTCCATGCAGGAAATGTTAAACTGTATTGGTAGATCAAGGTGTCTTACACAGTAGGGTAAGTTTGTTTAAAACAGTTGTGTTGTTACACATGTTCTCTTAACCTTGAATTTGTGTATAGTACTTCTGTTTTGTGGTCGGTTATTCCCTAACAGGTCTCGTAGAAAATCTTCATCTAACCTAACCTAACCTAACCTAGCCTAACCTAACCTAACCTATTATAGAAGTCCCACCATACAGTGTAATAGAAACAGATCTTCTAAATGTAATACCCAAAAGATGGTCTCTTGGTCCATGCAGGAAATGTTAAACTGTATTGGTAGATCAAGGTGTCTTACACAGTAGGGTAAGTTTGTTTAGAACAGTTGTTACACAGGTTTTCTGAAGGTTTGTGTATAGCACTACTGTTTTGAGGTCGGTTATTCCCTAACAGGTCTCGTAGAAAATCTTCATCTAACCTGACCTAACCTAACCTAACCTAACCTATTATAGAAGTCCCATCATACAGTGTAATAGAAACAGATCCTCTAAATGTAATACCCAAAAGATGGTCTCTTGGTCCATGCAGGAAATGTTAAACTGTATTGGTAGATCAAGGTGTCTTACATAGTAAGGTAAGTTTGTTTAGAACAGTTGTTACACAGGTTTTCTGAAGGTTTGTGTATAGCACTACTGTTTTGAGGTCGGTTATTCCCTAACAGGTCTCGTAGAAAATCTTCATCTAACCTGACCTAACCTAACCTAACCTAACCTAACCTAACCTAACCTAACCTAACCTAACCTATTATAGAAGTCCCATCATACAGTGTAATAGAAACAGATCCTCTAAATGTAATACCCAAAAGATGGTCTCTTGGTCCATGCAGGAAATGTTAAACTGTATTGGTAGATCAAGGTGTCTTACATAGTAAGGTAAGTTTGTTTAGAACAGTTGTTACACAGGTTTTCTGAAGGTTTGTGTATAGCACTACTGTTTTGAGGTCGGTTATTCCCTAACAGGTCTCGTAGAAAATCTTCATCTAACCTGACCTAACCTAACCTAACCTAACCTAACCTAACCTAATGTAGATCCAGGTGGGTTACCTCGGGTACAATGAAACGTTAATAAACTATCTAATAGAGTTATAGTTTGATTGGTATAGCTCGTGTATCACTGAAGAGGACGACCTTGTCGTTGAAACGCGTCTGATACTTTGACGTATTTTTTTTGTGAGAATTGTGTTCTGTGTGTTTGTTATACTGTATGTATTAGAGATAATAATTGATGAGATAAGAGACCTGTTGTAAACTTTGCCATTAGTAACTCTTTGAATGATAGAATTGTAATTCAACGTTTGTTGGTGCTGGAATGTTGTTGGACTAAGTATTTATTCATCGTATTTCACAATCTTTTGAAAACTTTTACAGAGTTCTGTTAGTTTTATTCGACTAAACTTGAGTTTAAACCAATCAGCTTAGCGACCCCAAAAACTGGAATCACCAGGATTTTCAGTCATTTTAGACATTATATTTTTCTCACCCCCCAATGCGAAGGGGGTTTACTTGATCTTATAAACCCTATCTAAAGTATTTCATCTCAACGAATTCGAAAACTATCGATTTGTTACTAATATCGGTCGTTCACCCCCCCTTCCCAACCCATCTTTAGGAATGCTAGAGGTATCTTACCCCCCCCCCATAGTATATTTTCTCAGATTGTAGGTCAAATGTGTAACAATTTTGGTTGAAATTGCTTGAGGCATTCCAGAGTTATGCTGTAATATAATCTCCGTGATTTTAAATCATTTTATTTTTCACCCCTTCTCACTACCCTCCCTAGTACCGCAGGGGGCTGAACTTGAACGTAAATTGCATCGAAAGTGTCACTAGTCATCTCAGCTACCCCTAGAAACTATAGATTTGACGCTAATATCTGTCGTTAAACATCTTTAGTAGTGGTAGGGGTGTCTTACCTCCCAGACACAGCAAATACGTAGTTGCCACACTGTACATTCTAATTATTGATATCTCATCTAATGGAAAGCCTACCTATTGTAGTATTTTATCTTTATAAAAATGAATAGAAAGTCAAAAATACTCCCACATACCGAATTTGTTTCTCGCGCAAGGCAAGAAATCGCTGATATTTTACCTGCATTAAATATATTGTCAGACAGGCGTCAGTCCAAAGATCAGTTGTTTAGACTAAAGAATCTCAACACGTAGACTATATTATATTCATAGAAAATCTACATCGATATTACGTCACATCCTATTATATACTATATATATATTGCGAGAAATTCCATAACCTTTGAGTACTGTAATAGAGAGATCTGTGATAGGAAAGTGATAAAATGTTTACGTTCAACTGTGGCCGACCCGAGGTACCCTACCTGGATTTACAACTTTCTATATTCTCAGGTCTTTCTTGTCCTTGATGATACCGCAGTAATCAAGGACTACGGACCTTTATTTTATTAGAGGATGATGACCGGGAGGTTTTTTTCAACTTTAAACAACAAAAACCCATTAAATTAAATTTTCTCTAACGAATTTGATTTTAATGACAACTCCAGATTTGTCTTACGTCTTGTAACAATAAGATATATAATGGACGAGGACGTCCTCCAGAGAAGCAAACACTCATCACGGAGACAATTGTCTCTCTAATTTTAGACGCCAGCACTGTTCAGTTCTCTCAATTAATGTATGTTGTCAGGATGTTAAATAATGATAATATTGGATCTTGTTCAAATAATTCTAAGACTGAGTTTGGAAAGTAGGTCGACATCATTTGTGAATTAATTAATTTACATAGCCAGTAAAAGTTATATATATTAAATGTTGAGCTTGACTTATGAGAAAAATTATACAGTATAACAAACACACAGAACACAATTCTCATAAAAAATACGCCTAAGTATCAGACGCGTTTCAACGACAATGTCGTCCTCTTCAGTGATACACGATCTACACCAACCAAACCACACTAGTTGTTATAACGCGTCTGATACTTAGGCGTATTTTTTATGAGAATTGTGTTCTGTGTGTTTGTTATACTGTATAAGTTATATAGTTCAAGTTTGGTTATCATCCAAAATTACCAACTCTTTTTTTTGACTGATTTTCACGTTCATGAGCACAGGAAATAGAAAAAATGTTTTTGACGTCCTGTCGTCTGTACGTAGGGTAAGTATGATAGCGGTTACAAAAAATAAGATAGATATATGACATTTCCTGTAGGAAGACTATAGGATTCTCATAAAAAACATTGAAATTCAGAAAAATTACTTAAAAATGTCAAAATGGTAGCTATTGTAAACCAATTTTTTCTTCATATGAGGTGTGTAACACACTAAATTAGATAAAAATTTGCAGATGGTACCAATTCCAAATCTCTACGATGGTAAATAGCTAAGTTGTCGTCATAAATGTAATTTTGTACACTCACTTCTCTCTAAAAAAATGTGAAATTCGTATAGTTAAGAGTTCCGCCAGGACCGAGTTGTCAACGTACTCAGCGAGTGAGTGCGATATATAGTCAAGGTCAAGGTCAAGAAAGTAGTCTTGTACAAGGTTAAAACAACTTGTATAACAAGTGTTTTAAACAAACCTAACCTATTTGTATTGTATAATATCTACCCTACAACTTTGGGGGGAAAATGAAGATAGCTACTTGAAATTGTCATTAAGGATTGTAATATATATCTGAAGGATACTCAACTAAACTTATATACTAGAAATAAAATCCATTACAGCAATTTAACTAGATATATATTGATAATTAGAATGATTATTCACTGGCATATTCACTGGAATAATTATGATTACCCACTGGCATAGCTCAGTCTATCATTTATTATAATATAGTTTATATGTTTGATTATATATATATATATATATATATATATATATATATATATATATATATATATATATTTAAAAAAAAATAACAGAATTTATGATTAAAAACAGAATTTATGATTAAGTTATATATATAATAACTCAATTGACGTTTATAATAACTGATTTCAAAATGGCGGTTACTTTAAACACTTTTGTTGTTCAAATTCGTGTATTATTCTACTTATATTGGATACAAATTTGCAGATTTAAATTTTGGATTTAAGATATCGACGTTATTTCTCTTCGATGATAAGCAGCGAAGTTATTGTCAAAAGTGTAATTTCGAACACTCACCTCCTCCCCCCCCCCCCGAGATCTGGGAGGCTCAAATCACTGATACGAGCGTAGCGAGTGGAGGCTGCTCCACATACAGTTTCGAGGTCACCTTTTGAAGACTTTTTAATATACACACATCTACGAGGCTCGCTAGGTTAGGTTAGGTTGTATGAAAGTAGTGATATACTCAGTTACGAGGTTCAGAAATGTTTAAAAAACCTAACCCTGCTGGTTAAGAAATACAATTTAACATTCCCTACAACCTTTGGGCATAACATTTAGAGAATCTGCTTGTGTTACATTCTGTGACCGGTTTGGGAAAAATGCCGTTATGATGATCATCAGTTTGTTTTATATATTACATTATTTCTGGTATAATTAAAAACTACAGTATGTGATAAAGGGGAACGAAAACACCCAAAAGCACTGTTAAACTAATCCCCAACATCAGATACCAAACTAATCTCACAAACAAATGTCAGTTAAAGTGACACTGAATGATGGAAACTGTCACTGACAAAAATTGTATTTTTAAATATGGCCTAAACTTCTTTGTGTCATAAACGTGTACTCATCGTAAATCCTATTTCACTAAATTTGAGCTTTTACTTTTAATGAAGGCTGTTAAAGGTGCATTTTCTTTATTCTTGAACCAAATCTTTTCTTGCGATTTTAGACACGGGTTTTTGTTATTTTTGCGATAAACTTTTAACGAAAAAACAGCCCCCATGAACTCCAACACCGTATCAAAAAATTTTTTATTACATAGATGAATTCTATGCATCTTTCTGAGAAAAATGATGTCTTATAAGTTAGGTTTTGTAAACAAATAATATATTTTATTAATTTTCAAACAAACGAAAGAAAATGCAAGAAAATTAACATTGCCGGTTGGAATGGTTAAAATTTTACCGATAACTTACGAACACGATTTTACGGAGAGATTGCGACCAATACGTTTAGTTTGGATCCTTGAAAGTTTCACCAAAATGTTATTAATATCGTTTCACCTGATTTTAATAAAAACCGTATTGTTTTCTTTTCTTTTTTTTTTTTTATGGCAGCTATTTCCAAATTTAGAGTTACAAAAAAAGAAGAAGAAAATACGAGAACGGCCGAAATATGCCCACATGCTAAATTTGAATTAAATAAGTCTACGCCTCTTTGGGCTGCAGAGCTCTGCACATTTTTATTTTTTATCCGAAACTTCACTTCAAATTGTATGGAAGTTTAAAACAAAACTAGATTTGAAACAGTTGAAACTTTTATCATTGTTCAAAAAATATTCAGTCAAGTATGTACCAAATAAACAAAGGACAAGAGTTTGTCAATTTCTTGTAGAGTAACATTTTAACAATTTAATTAATTAACCTTTAAAACGATATTTTAACTAGTTCCTTATGCCCTTATCTTCTTTTATTAAACAAGATCTTTTTTAAAGTGTGGTCAATAGAAACTTAATTCCATTTAAAAATAAATTGACAGAACTTTTAATTCATTCCTTTTTCACGTGTGAACTAACTGTAAAAGGAAGATTTTAGAAATACAGTTTATCATTTGTAAATATTGATTTTGTACTATTTAATGGGAAGTTTGGCGATCGCAAAACATTTTTATCTCTGTATTTTTGTTTGGTTAGGTTAGGTTCGGTTAGAAGAAAGAAACACTTGATGGGGGGAAATGGATTTATTTCAATACTACATGAAAAAGTTGTAGATCCAACTAGAGTATTGTCTAGCCATTACTCAATACATTTGAGTCCCTCAGGGTTCTAGACATTCTAACGTGGAGCGTCACGTCTATAATTGTATCTCTTAAAAGGTAGCAGACCGATACATCTAAAATGAATTTTATACCAAACCGAAAATACAAAGTTTCATCAAAATACTATTAGAAGATCTTGAATTATACATGTCATAATGATTTTGGAACAGACATGGTAGTCTATGTACAAAAAGTGTGTTTCGTTTATAAATAAATAATTTTATTAACCTCCCTACAAATACACTATCCCTAGCTAAACTTGTTAGCTACTAAATCCTTCACTCCTTGCTACCCCTTGATATATTTTGTAGTCTATCAATAAATTCAGAGGAACATGGCAGTAATTGCTTGCTAGACACTCCAATTAGAGGCAGAATGGTCTTTGATCAAAACTAAATTACAGTTGGACATGCTACTTTGGAAATCTTAGAGGATGAGTGGATTTAGAAATGTTCGCCGAAGATTTGTTTTCCAATCAAGAGATTTGATTTTTGTTTGGAAGGTTGGGATAAATTTGGTTTCTGAAAACGAAAAATATAATTTTGTAAATAAAAAAAACCATTTTTGTAGAGACTTTTATGTTTCGTACAATCACTTACAACATTTTCAGTGTATCTGAATATCCTCTAAATGGATTTTGATGAAACATTGAAATAATTTTTTTCGGCGTAGATAACAGCACAACGATTAGATACTCCCTCTTCTAAAGATATATTAAATAATACACTAATTTTACATTACTAAGTACACTTTTAACACATTGATAGGATCGTTTTAAAAATTGAATTATTCTAATACATTATAAATAATTTAAATAAGACTTTTAGAACACCCTGTACACGATACGTAATTTCCAATACATCTTTACTTTAAATCACAATAACCAAATATCATTATTCACCCTGCCCTGCAGACAACGTTTAATATTGTGTTTAAAGAATTGCTAATTGTATAAAACGCAATAATTCGGTTGTTTTAAAGATCTTAATTGGACCTAATAGAATTATGTAAAAATAATAGATTTACGTTTAAAAAAAAGTTGAGAAGAATCACGTTCACCCTGTATATCCTACTCCACACTGTAGATAGCTCAGATTATATTAGCTTTAAAGATGTCAAACATCTTGTTATCTAAAGCCGTTACTATAACTCGTTAAACACACTGTAGGTAATATTGACAATTTAAAATTGGTCTTTTCTAAGTTTGGATATTTATGAAGGAATTTAATAACAGTTTATACTGGGTGAATAAAAAGTCAAGACCCCCCCCCCTCTAATATTTTTCTAAGTAAATATACAGAGATATCCTTTTGGTGGTCGTGCAATCTTAGCAGGAAGTTTCATTTTATGATTTTGAAAATTTTGAGTGTCCCCCAAAAATGGGGGATTTTGGGGGTAACTCAAAAATTTTAAATGTAAACCCCCTTCAAGTGAAACCTCATTTTGAAGTGTTTACAAAAACTTAAAGAATGGTGAAAACCAGAGTTCGCTATCTCTTCTCTATCAAAAATGGTAGACCGTCAAATGTTATTGAAGTCTAGTTTTCAAGGTAAAGTTACATTCTCTGAAACAACTGGGTTATTATTGAAAACTAATGTAAGTGTAGACTTCAAATAACATTTGACGGGCTACCATTTTTTATAGAGAAGAGATAGCGAACTCTGGTTTTCACCATTCTTTAAGTTTTTGTAAACACTTCAAAATGAGGTGTCACTTGAAGGGGGTTTACATTTAAAATTTTTTAGTTACCCCCAAAATCCCCCATTTTTGGGGGACACTCAAAATTTTCAAAATCATAAAATGAAACTTCCTGCTAAGATTGCACAACCACCAAAAGGATATCTCTGTATATTTACTTAGAAAAATATTAGAGGGGGGGGCTCTTGACTTTTTATTCACCCAGTATAATTATATTTCATTATACAAAGTCATAAGACTGTAACGTATTAATTTAATTCTTCTGCTGTGTTTTACACCGCAAACGACTTGACCAATTTTGATGAAATTTGGTGTGTCACGTGAACTTATTTTTTGTCGTACTTAGAGCTTTTTTAAAATCCCCCCTCCTATAACTCAATCAAAATTTGGAGATAACTGCCTTTAAACCAAATCTTTAATTATGATTTTCTTAAAATTGATTTTAAAATATTTTGATTGAAATTTGCTAGAATGCAGCTTGTAAGAATTCAAATTAAATGTCTTGTCTTTTGTGTCGGTTCAGGAGCTATCGGTGAAAAAACCAAAAAATAAGTCTAAGAAAGACATTTTACATAAAATCATTAAAAAATTGGGTCAAATGTTATAATTAATGGCACAAACTAGTGATAAATCTCAAGATAAAATAAAATTAACAACACAAAACACAAATCAGGAATATTTTCAATAAAAGTAAAGCAATCTTGATGGTCTTTTTTAAATATTCTATTTGTAAATGCGATTGACGTTACGACGAGAAAATTTTGTCTCTATTTAATTTTTTTTTTCTACAATCTAAATATGAACAATTGAAACTGGTCTAGTTAAGACTAACGATTATTTTTAATCTCACACTTCTGATTCTACTTAGTTCAACTTATCGATCATTCTAACATCTCTGGACACACTGTGCACCAGTTCAGAGGGTTTAGTTTTCTCGAGTCTTGGAACTACGTTCTGGTGGACAAGTAATTTTAGTTGCTGTGTTGGTGTAGTCTTGTTTCGCGACAACTTCAGCTACAGTAGGAATTCCAAGATGGACTCCACGGAGCGTCCACTGCATTCCGTAACAGCTTGTTTTGAAACGTCTGGATTGTTCCAGTTAGCACATCACGACTTAATTATCCGATTATAAGTCAAAATTTCATTATGCATTGCTAATAACCAATAGTGTACTTCAAGCCTAGCACTGCCCTTTTTATCTTGATGTGCTCCATCTAGGGTAATACCGAAATACTTAGCTTTAATTTGATGTGGAATTTAATGGTACTGATGTTGGTGTTGATGAATTTATCAGATTTTAAAAAAAACTTACACGTTTAAATTCATTTAGTTAATTTTCCAACTCCTGGTCCATTCGTATATTTTATCACTTTGGTCTTTGTAGCTCAATGGTAGATATTTTAATATTCTGTCCCACTGTTAATAAAGCTGTGTCTCAGCAAAGGCTGTTATTGTTACTGTAAATCACTGGTGTACAGAGAATAGGCCCCCAAAAAATGTTTCCCTGAGGCAGACCACCCTTTACATCTCTGATATTTGAATATTCGTTATCTTGTTTTATTCTGAATAATTTCCTATAAGTTCTAGATATTGCTTTGGTAGTATTTTATTTAAGGTGTGGATCAGGCACCTTCGTGCCTCTAGAATGATGGCCGAGCATCCTTTAGAGCACGTTCAATAACATCTGGTCAGTTACAGAATATGTCTGCCTAAACACAAACTGATAATCGGAAATTGATTTATTATCTTCAATCAATGGTCTCCATTCTATTAAGCAATAGCTTTTTAAATAGTTTTCCAATAATTGGAAGTAACGATATGTGTCTGTATGAGGTAACAAGGCTTTTGACTTGCTTGGTTATGTTAACATACAAAATGTCTGCCATCTTCTAGATATTAGGAATAAAATAAAACAAATTGTAAGATTGCTACCCTCAAGGATAACTTAGAGTATCGTGACTATCCCGAAGGGACCTAGCTGGATTTACACTTTGTTTCGTTTAGTTTTGGATTAGATCACACTCTTATCAGATCTCTTTTGAACCAACTCTTGTTCTCTTCCGATCCTGACTACTATTAGAGTATTTGAGGACTTTTATTGTATGTCCTTTTCTTCCTGAGGTGATGATGATAACCGAGAGGACAAACGGATCCGTTACGTACTGATAGTGAATACCTTTAGAAATGAACACGTCGCAAGATAAGATGAGAATATAATGAACTAAACTTAATTACTGTTTCATTTTGTGAACAGAGAGCCAGTCTCTTTGAAACACATTTATTGTATTTAATTCCCAGTTATTGAGTCTTAGTCGCTCAATTAAACCCACACTTCCCAAGGCGGCAGCGGCGGCGTCTTCACATCATGTGTTTCTCTGTCTTCATTCAATATAGAGAACTGGACGAGTGAAATAAGAAACTGTGTGTAAAACATTGCATTAACTTTCCCACTTAACGAAGTCAAGACTAAATAATTTTTTTTTATTCTTAACCAAAAATATCGTTTTGGTAGTTGTCAGTCAAAAAGTGAAAATGAACCATGGAGGATGTCTTTGAAAATTTATTTATATATTTGGAAAAACAAACTTGTTTTGCTCGTGACATAACTCCTCCTCAGTATAATTGAATAAAATCGAGCTTTTTAGTGACTTCGGTTAAAGTTCATTTTTGTTTTTTCGGAATATTCCTGAACCGTAGTAATTTTTTACTTGAAATTATACACACGAGTTTGGTTAATAATGTGAAGACATTTCATTAACATTTCAACGAAATCGGTTTAGCTGATTTTAAGAAATTAAGTATTTTATAACACCCCCCAGGGTTGATTTTTATTTTTAGCGGTAATTAACGAACCAATATTTTGAGAGAATACGTTGGGTCCTTAACGGGAGAAATTTTGTGTTTTTTTTTTTTTTTTACGCAGCTCTCCCCAAATTTTTAGTTCTCAAAAAATAAATACCACACATACATTATTCCCAAAACCACCTTTTGGAGACTCGGGGGGGGGGGGGACATAAAAAATATACTCAATAAGATAACATCTATTTTGTACACCTTGACGAAATTTTCCCTAAAACTACGTATACTGTGGGAAAGAAAAAAAACTAAAAAACTATTTTACCTCTCGCTCTCCACCACAAAAGCAGATCTTTAATAAAACTCATTTGTTGCTGAAAATAGATATTTTGAAACACGTGTATGTACAGTTTTAATAACTCCAGGGAATTTTCACATATTACGTTTCATTTGACTGCACTAAAACAAAATACAACCTACAAATTCAGCAATTACAGATTTTTGTAGCTGTCTAGTTCATTCAATTGTGATATTTTTTTTGTTTTTCTTTGTTTCATTTTTAACTTGTATAGTAAAGGCAGACATGTTTATCTTAATACTTGTACCAGGATACAACAAGCAGGATTACCTGCTCAACTATTGTCCTGGTTACAACAGCTCTAAGTTGAAAACACTTTGAATTATGAGGTTGTTCATTTTAAAGTTGGGTAATTAAGTCAATGAGTACGTTCAGGGGCTATTGAAGAGTATAAACATTGCACCAACTTTCTCACATGTCCATTTACATGTATTTCATGTAGTCTTGGGTTAGATCCCTCTCTTTCTTGTTCTCTTACGACCCTGAAGATTTTATTAGTGTAATTCCAGGCTATATGTCTTTATTTTATGTTATTTTCTTCATATTTTTACGTCTCTTTTGTTTTGTCCAGATGTTATGAATCGAATTCCCTGTTTGATTGACTGACCCTAAAAACGTATCATAGTTGAAAGCTAAGTCATGTTAGCATATTACATTCGTTTAAATATAAATTGTGATAGTAGTCTTGAACTAGGTCAGTAAGGGACATATCGTTATATCATTCAGTAACGCAGGCTAGGAGAGAGAATGATCTAATTTAGAAGCAAACCCATTGTGACGTCATTTGTGTATATAAAAACTAACAAAATGACGTTTTGAAAGTTTAGGTCAACTTTCGTTATCAAGTAAAATATAGAGGAATTTGAAAAAATATGAAAATTAGTAACGTAACAAAGATTTCCACGGCTTTTACAATCAATTCATCCTCAAAATAAAATGAAATTATAACAGATTTTAGAAATTAACGATTTTGGAACAGACTCTTGAGAGATTTTTGGTTTCTTATCGTTATCTCATATTTTTGGACGGATGGAGGGGGGTTGCTTAGAAACCTTGAACAAAATCGTTACAACTGAATTTGAGAATATCATAATTATATATATATATATATATATATATATATATATATATATATATATATATATTAATGACAGCTACCTCCAAATTGTATGTCGATAAAATGAAAAAAAGATCCCGAGATATGGTGGGCCGTCATACCAAATTTTAATTAAATAGATCTAAACTTTTGAGCTTTAGTTCACTGCATGAACTATAGCCAGCCACTTGGAGACCTCAAAACGTAGATATCTGCAAACAAATGACATGGAATTTTTGATCAATCGCATATAACGCCCTATACAAGATATAAGTGGGAAATTATTTAAAAAAACTACCCTTGAGTTGTGTTGGAAGCTAACTAAAACTAGTGACGTAAAGGAGGGAAACAGAGCTAAAACTAGACAACAAAATAACAGGTTATACATACTTAATCAGTATAAATACAATTCAACCCAACTACATACTGACACAAGAAAAACGAACATTATATATTAGTCAGTTAACGAAAAAAGGTTTTAATGTCGACGTGGCAGTTACCTAACGGTTTGATTGGGGTGGACATGTTTTGAACCAATTCTCTACGGTTTAGAGTGTGACCTTTAAGTCACGCCTTGCGATGAATTAACCGGGAAAATCCGACTTATAATTTAGAGGGATTTATATTTTAATAATAGAAAGGCCCGTTTATTTTCTAGTGTTAATTGTTTATTTCTCCCCGAGCTTAAACAGTTGTAGGCTACTTACTCAGTTTAGGAAGTGTAAAGTAAGTCGAAAATTAAAGTAGGAACATTAACATTTATATAGGGAACTATACTGAGTTCACATACAACCAGTTGAAATTTACAAAAATTTAACTTAAATATTATCAAAATGGCGGTTTAAATTATATGAAAATTTCAATTCCAACACCAACTCTCCACGATGGTAAAGTTATTGTAAAACATTTAATTACAAACCTAACCTAACCTAACCTAACCTAACCTAACCTAATCTAACCTAACCTAATCTAATCTAATCTAACCTAACCTAACCTAACCTAATCTAGCCTAATCTAACCTAACCTAACCTAATCTAACCTAACCTAACCTAACCTAACCTAACCTAACCTAATCTAACCTAACCTAACCTAATCTAACCTAACCTAACCTAACCTAACCTAACCTAATCTAACCTAATCTAACCTAACCTAATCTAACCTAATCTAACCTAACCTAAGTTACGAGATCTGACCGACACGAGCGTAGCGAGTGGAGACTAGTAAATATATACACATCTACTAGTCGACCTTTAAAAACAATTACAAGAAAACCTGTGTAACAACTGCGAATGTTCTTGTATTAAGGGACTCGATAAACACCATGATGGCCCCCATTTTTTGTTTATAATTGTTACTGTTATATAAATCAAAATGAAAAATCACTGTATGGGGGTTGAAATAACTTTGGTTTTTTTTATATAATTGAAGGGTTATGAGCTGGGTGTTTTTGTAATCAATGACAGTTACCCCGAAGGCTCCTTTGGTTTCTCTCATTTTGACAGTTTTAATACATCCCCCTCTCTGAAACGTGTGTGTTTTTATAACGCAAATTGATTTCGTTTTGATGATTCAGACATCTATATTGGTATTGCTGTGTACATGGGAACACGACACCCTTTAGGCTTTCATACCAGAGACTCATATCAAACGAATTCCTGACCTCCGCATTCAAAGGCACGATTGACACGGTAGAGGGCTAAGAGCAGAGGTCAATAGGATGCCGTGTTGTGTCCAGGCTCACCTGGCTTTCAGAGACTGTATTACATTCTGAACGTGTGTAGGGTTACATTCTAATACTGTAAAAGTAATATAGAAAATATTGTATGGTAAATTGATCTTTAGAATTTCATAAAAATGTTGAACCCAATTTTTTTTTTTGTAACCAGATCACTAATTGAGGACTTGTGTCCGTGACGTGATCGTTTTTTTTTTTTTTTTTTTTTTTTTTTTTTTTTTTTTTTTTTTAATGACGCGTTTTGGGACTTTTATTCCATTATCAAATAAGCTGAGATTCTCTCATCCGAGGTCGTCAATATATTAAAACATAACATATTTACGGAGCACGTTAAGTTTGTAGGTGTGCACCGGGGTGGTTACAGAACGGGATCTGTCAGTCTGTTATCTGCACACACTTAAAACCGCAGGTACTTGAGGTTTTATCCTTGAGGGTGGTCGTTCAATAACTGATGTTCTTGGTTTTCAATTTTATTTTAAATGTTTTGTAAATTTTAAACTCTTTCAGAGTTATTTGAATTTTCTTTGGTGTAAATTTTAATTTGTTTCAAGTTTCTGATGAAGTCCTTAACTGTGGTTTTTGCCTGCTAATTGGATTTGTTACCCGAAATTTTCTTTTGGCACGTTTCCCCCCCCACCTTCTTTCTTCAGTTTGGACTGTGTAGGCCTATAATTGATCACAACCGTCGTATGTTATTTTGTACACCCCTGTTTGTTCTCCTGAAGGTCTTGGATTTTTGAGGTGAAGTCATTTTTTAATTGTATTATTAGTTCGAAGAGCTAGTGGAAGGTTGCATTTATTGATTTACCTTAGGAAGAATGCTGCCATATTCCGTTGATAAGAAGATTGATTTTGCTTTCTACTTAGGAAGTTTTGGAACTTTTGTATCAGTTTTTGTTTGTAGGCAAGTGAAGTGTTTAATTCTTCTTGGTTATAGTGTGGCTACAAAGAGATTGTTGATTGTAGGGAATCAGAGAGTATTGTCATATCACTTGAGGTAGGATATCTGTAGATATTTATATTAGAATTTATCATGCTGCTTTTGGACGTAAAACTAACGTAGAGTCCAGTGTGAATTGTATCTTTATATTTATTGAGTTCATAAAAGTAAATATACCACTTATCGGTGGTATCATTTGGCGACTAAACTATAAGAGGAATTAATTAATCCTGAACTTAACATAATTTTGATGTGTGCTGTGATTAAACAATGATACACAAATTATTTAACAGTAACTATTATGTCCAAAAAGACAACAAATGAAGAGCTTCGAAGCACATTTAGGCCGAAACACTGACTTGAACAATGAAACCCTTGATCTAGCAATACAATTTCACTTTTTCTAGAAGGCAGAAGAAAGCAACTATTGGTTATTACACTGTATCATGTGGTTGGGTAAGTACCATGATGGTGGCCATCAACGCAAACAGTCAACGTACTTCAGTCTCACCCTATATATTAGTTGCAGTCTCCAGAGAACACTCTTAACTCTCCTGCAAACCTTAAAGTGGGATTAAAGTAAAAGTAGCCAATTATTTGAAATTTATTGCAGTCATTTGAGAGTAGATCCCCCGACAGAAATACGCACAACGTTGAACAGTGCCAAAACCTTAGCTTACCTTATCATCTTAGTTTCTTGCTACATCTTTGTGACAGAATGGTGGCGTTTACATATAGTATAAATCAAATAACTTCATATGTGTGTGGGGGGGAATTTTGTGTGAAGTTAATGGTTTTCGTGATATAACATATTTTAAACCAAAATGTAACATACAAAATGCGTATATTAAATCTGAACTCAATATCTTTTCTATTTCTAAACTTTTAATTTGTTATTAAAAAAAACAAAATGGCGGATATCTGGAAAACTAAAAGTTTTCAGAAATATTTTTATTCTGAATTTTTTCTTTATCCAGACCCACAGAATCATTTCCTAAAGTTTAGCAGCTTACTTATGGGACACCCTGTGTATTTAATTCGAAACAAAATCTGCTTGTATCATGAATAATAATTATGATGGTGATCAAGGTTTGTTTTTTGTAATTCAAACATATAAGACATACCGTCGTCAATATTCTGTTTGCGTCGTTCAAACGACGGCCGTTTCGGCTATTCAGCCATTATCAAGTTGTAAAGTAATCTGATTTCCTTTCGTCAATTACAAACACATTACACAAGAGCAAAATTGACGAAGGGAAACCAGATTACTTTACGACTTGATAATGGCTGAATAGCCGAAACGGCCGTCGTTTGAACGACGCAAACAGAATATTGACGACGGTAAGTCTTATATATTTGAATTAATATAACAATATTCGGAATGGCGAAAACAAATTATTATGTTTTTTGTATATTATTCCAACGTTAATATGTGTTTTTATTCATCTGATGATGGTGTAATTATCCCGAAACAGCCGTAATAGAATATAAAGGTTCTAGTAACCAATGAACTACTTTTTACACGTAAGTAGTTATAAAAATTTTATTTACATTGTTGGTATGAAACATTAGAAAAAATTCGTTTGTTTTAAACAAAAGTTACGCTTAGGACGAACGTGTGACGCAAGTGAAACAAATTGAGACTTTAAATATTTTAAAAATAATTTGTAAAATCTATGACGGTGTCCATGGTTAAGTTTCGCTTTTGATGTGTGTGTGTGTGTGTGTGCGTGTGTGAGAGAGAGTTAGTGCATTACATTGGACTTTTTATTAGTGTATGAAAATGAACTGTTGAGAGACAGTTTCACCATAGTAGCAATAGGACACTACTAGATGTCCTTGTAACCTACTACAGTGTAAGAGACGAGGAATAGAAAGTGTAAAGGCACTTGTTGAACTTTGACCCCTCCCCCCCCTCCTCTTTGCTTACACAATACAATCTGCATTAGATAAGTCTCTGCAATTGATTATTGCGAAAGATGAATTCTATTAAAGAGCTATCAATACTTGCAGCTATGGAAATAATCCAAAACAAGTTAATGAGCGTCGTTATGGATCTTAACCAGACCAGAGTTTAATGTAAATAGAAGGAGATACTCTGTAATACATAAAAGTTGCTTGGGTCTTGTAGGAAATGTTTGGTATAGATAGATCGATAGATGTGTATATATTGAAAGTATCTCCACTCGCCTCGTCAGTGACAGGGTTCTATCACGTTTTGTTTGAAGGTCAGGGTTAAAAATTACATCATAGAAACGTGTGGTTGGTACCATTACATCCGAATTTAAATTTACAAATTTGTATCTAATTTAGTGTTTTATTAGTTGATTAACACACGAGATATGAACAAAAAAAACTGTTCTAAACGAAATTTCATGTTCCTATATTGATATTTGTGGCAGCTATCGATCTTATGTACAACGACAACGGACGGACGCCATGTTGTAAATCACTTTTCAGTTTCCTGAGGCTATGAAACGTGCAGATCTATAAGAAAAAAAAGAAGACATGTTTGATTATTACTATCAAACTTATCGTATACTGGGGATAAGTAAATACAAATTAAAATTTACATATACAATTAAATTAAACAAAGTTGAAATGTAATTGAATTTCGAAACATAGTGATAACGAGAACGCTTTGGGTTTGATCAAATAACACCAGTTTTTGTCGTGGAAACGTCTCCAAAACAAACATCACAGTTTTGCCAAGTACAGAAAGCACTTCTCCCCAAGTCGTTCTAACTGCGAAACTTTTCCTTCTCTAAACGCTTTTATGTTAAAAAAAAGTAAGAGGAAAAAATCCCTTTTAAAAATACATAAAGTTTTAAAAACTTGTACAACCCGGTGAAATGACAAAAGGGACGTTATAAAAGTTTTGCGCGATTAAGGCAATAAAAAGATTTGCTTTTGTGTAAGACAAAGTTAGGAGGTTCGTGGATCTCATCCCACCCACATCGTAGCCCACGCGTTATCAACACACAGATAAATGTAAAAATATTAAAACTGTATATGTGGGAGGAGTAGGAACTGGTTGTTGTTTCCAATGTCTTTGTATTTTATTTTATTTTATTTAAAATATTACATTGGGATGTATATTTCATTTACTGTAGTTTGACTTTGTTCCTTGTTGATTAAAGGCGAAAAACCTCTCGGTTATCGTGGCCTGATAAGAAAAGGACAAGATGAAGATTACCAATCGATGGAATAGTGTAATAAACCAAGAGTTGGTCACGGGAGGCGTGATATGAAAGAGAGGGATCTAATCCAAGACTACATAACAACAGGTGTAGATCCAGCTAGGCACGCGCGTACTCACTATAGTCAGCCCCTGAGGGCATAGTTTTACTTTATATAGGAAGTTATTATAACAAATCCCCCCCATGTTTATAGGGGAAAACTAATAAAATAGGATGGAAAGATCACAATATAAAAACCCAGCCATCGAATACTATAGTATTGTGTTAGGATCGGAAAATAACAAGGAGAGACTCGATAGGAAGTGATGTAACCCAATATTACACGAATAAAGGTCCATAGAGATCGCCACACCCTGTACTCAATCTAAGGTTAGCTCCTGAGGATCTCAAATTTGTTGGATTTACCAGTTTTTAGATCTCATGAGTTATGTTTTGGATTGATGTCAGTCGACAGTCTTTGCAGTGCTTTACAGTTAAAACAAGTCTATTGTCATAAGTTTTGGCCATATTTCGAGAGATTTATTTTTCCTTTTTCTATAATTTATAATTTTCATCAAATTATCCCAAAATATACCTTCTGAAATCTCGTACAGCAAAATCGTTGGCTGGAATAGGATCGCTGAACACATCATGACCTCAGGGATAAACATTTCAATGATGGGGAAATGTAGGATTTATATATTTTTGAAACATTCATAGTAGGGGGGATTTGAGAATATTAGATAAATGTTGATTTATAACATAATTTAAAGTTATTTCTTATCTTACAGTTATGAAAATTGATTCTACACTGCTATAAATTCCTTACATATCTAAAAGCGAACGATTAAGATACAATAACTCCGACAAAGGGTGGGGTGGGGTAGGGGGGAGTATTCTGGCTTAGGGCCAGTTCTGTGGACCGAATCTTATAATCTATTCAGAGTTCGCAGTTCACAAATTGCATTGCGATGATAAGGCTATTGTTGCAAATAAGTTAAATCCAGAGTGGATTAAAGTAGTAGAAACTAGTTGATTTAAGTCATTATAGTACTTACCCGACCTTACAGGGAGAATCAAGGGATAACCAGTAGGGTTTGTAGTTGTTACACTGGTTGTCTGAATCTTTACTTACTTGAGATCGCCTGTGCCTTAAAAGACCTAGCCTATACTGTATATTGAAAAGTTTCCACTCGTTTCTCTCGGCCCTGCCAATCATCGAACCTGAACGTATCTGAAAGAGCCTCCACTCCTTACGTTCATTTCAATGACACGGCCCTGCCAATCATCGAACCTGAACGTATCTGAAAGAGCCTCCACTCCTTACGTTCATTTCAATGACACGGCCCTGTCAAGCATCGAAGCTGAACGTATCTGAAAGAGCCTCCACTCCTTACGTTCATTTCAATGACACGGCCCTGTCAAGCATCGAAGCTGAATTTATCTGAAAGAGCCTCCACTCCTTACGTTCATTTCAATGACACGGTACTGCCAAGCATCGAAGCTGAACGTATCTGAAAGAGCCTCCACTCCTTACGTTCATTTCAATGACACGGCCCTGTCAAGCATCGAAGCTGAATTTATCTGAAAGAGCCTCCACTCCTTACGTTCATTTCAATGACACGGCCCTGTCAAGCATCGAAGCTGAACGTATCTGAAAGAGCCTCCACTCCTAACGTTCATTTCAATGACACGGCCCTGTCACCCTGCCGAATCTCAAAATTATACGAATTTCACATTTTCTTGTGGGATGTCAGACAGAGTTCGACTTTACATTTTGAACAATAACTTCTTTATTTGTAATCTTAGAGATGTGGGGTTGGTACTGTTACACGCAGAATTGAAATCTGCAAATTTGTGTCTAATTTAGCGTGTTATAATTTGAAAGTAAAAGAGATATGAACATAAAAATAGTTTAAAATGGCCGTCATTTTGACATTTTAAATTTGTATTGAGTGCATTCCAATAGAGTTCTATATGAGCACACTATAGTCCCCTACATAAAATTTCAAGTTCCTATCATAATATCGTGCTTACGTACAGACGTCATGAAACGTGAAGATCAATGACCACGTGCATGCTTCTGTACTGTGCCGAGAGTCGAGATGGGGTGGTAAACTACTTCCTCAAATCGTGTCACTCTATAATCAATCATTGATGACGCCACTCGATGCCCTCCGCAACACTAAACTACAGTATTCTTTCTCTGTAATAGTTCCATTATTTTTAAAATTTATAATTTTGCAAATTTTTACTTTTCCTTTGTAATAATAATGTAGGTTTCTTTTTGTATCCATAGAATAGTGACGTCTGGGTATATTTCCATGTTTTATTCTAACATAATTGTTTTCTCTTTGTTTTAGGTAAGTTATCAAAACATACTGATTAGCCTGTGTGAATAGTTGGATGATTTATTTGGTAAGTCAGTTATAATATTTCTATATTCTATTCTACGTTTTCCTTTCTTAATTCCTTTGATATACAATTTTCATACATATTTGTTTTCGCCATTCCGACTACTGATTAATAATTAAATATATTATAAGACTTACCGTCACAATAGTCTAGTTTGTCTGTAGTTATCTCACTACGGCCGTTTCGGCTATTCAGCCATTTTCAAGTGTTATGCTGGTATTACCGTTGTCTTAGTCTCAAATAGAAATTACGAACACACGCGTACGCGTTGTGACAGTGGGCCTACTGCATCATGTTTTAAATGTTTTAAATGTTTAAAGAACTTGTGTGTTTGTTATGTGTCGTGTGTTCGTAATTTGTGATTTTAAACTAAGACAACGGTAATACCCGCATAACACTTGAAAATGGCTGAATAGCCGAAACGGCCGTAGTGATATAACTACAGACAAAAATAGACTATTGTGACGGTAAGTCTTATAATATATTTAATTAATATAATTTTCATTAAAAAGATCAAATTTTTTTTCATTTTATATTCACCAAAAATAAATAGGTTACATTTTGTATTTAGAATACAAACAATTGTGATTTCATACTTAGTACTTTGTTGCATAATATACAAGAACAATGTGAAATTATCAAGTTTAAAAACGACACAATAAATTATTGGTCTTTCGTCATCATTATTGTATGAAAATAATACACGAATTTTCAACAATGTTTATCAACTTTCGTTAACAAGTTCAGTGACAAATTTAGAACGTGAAAAAGTTCAATATAACCTATTTTGCAACCTAAAACTAGTCACTTTGAAAGATAGAACGGAGGAGGGAAAATAACCAAGTTCAATTCATAGAACTACATAATACAAGAAAACACCAAGTTGGAACGAAAACTGATAACTAATTTTTACCAGTCCGAACAATCTTTCTCTCCCACGCTCAAGAATTTACCACGTGACCTCGTAGTCACAACTTGCGGCGAATTAACCGGAAATATTTCAGCTTTACTTTAAAATGTAGGAATTTTTAATTTATATTTTTCAATGCGTTTGTATGAATGTAATGGCCTTTCTATAACGTTTTGGCGGATAGGTTTGTTTTACATACAACGGTTTATAGAATGAGGGCTCAGATTAGTTTAAATATTTACCTCTTTTTGAACCATATATTTTGTTAAAAGGAGTTATAGTCAACTTTGAAGTTGTAATTCATTGTGTTAGTGTATAGTTACCTAACCATTGGCTTTTCTTATGAAATAATCAAATTGGAAAATAAAATTATTAATTATCTCTTACAATAATAGTAATTTGTAATTTTATTAAATTATTTTTGAATGTCTTTTAATATAGTGTGTTCTGGTGGTTTGCCAGATTTACCTGAATTGAAATGCGATGTTGGGTAGGGCAGTCTGTGATAAATCAACGTTTTAGTTTGGCCGCCTTCCCCCTTATTTATGAAATGTGTGTTTTGAATTGTCGTTGGACGGGAAAACACGTACAATTGTGTTCAGAAAGTTTACAGTCACGATACAGCAAATCTGGAGGAATCGCTCAAGACAAAATTAGAAATTTTTGTTTTTAAAGTGGGTCGTTATAAACAAAGTTATTTACATACTAAAGATTGGGGGGGGGGGAATTTGGAAAAGGGTATTTACATAAATTAGGAAAAATGAGAAATCGTGAAATTTTGTCTAAATTTTAACTTTTAAAACGCATTTTTTTCCACTTTAATAAACATCAAAAACGTGGGAAGAGAAATCAAAAAGTTACCGTAGGAATTAAAAAACATTATCCATGTAAATTATGTTTAAATAAAGTAAAATTATCCTTTAAAGATACGCACGAAATTCCGCATTGTTAATATGTTTAAAGTTTATAATTTGGAAAATATGCGTTTTCAAAGTGTTTCTAAGAATTTAAAAAAAAAAAAAAAAGATTGTCAAACTATATGATTTTTTCTTAATTTTTAGGAAATCTTTGTTTTCCCCTCCAGTTTTTTTCGTAAAGTTATTGAAGAAATAAAGTCTTCGATTTACAACACCCTGAATTTTTACAGTATAACAAACACACAGAACACAATTCTCACAAAAAAGTACGCCTAAGTATCAGACGCGTTTCAACGACAAGGTCGTCCTCTTCAGTGATACACGAGCTACACCAATCAAACTATAACTGACTTCTAACCAGATTTTGTCGTAACTTTTTAGGTTTTCCTCCGAACGTTTTGGACTTTTTCAAACGGCTATTTTGGAAAAAAAAAAAAAAAATCCAAGAATAAAAGTTTGTTATTTTATCCAGATTATGTTTTACCAAAATGTAAATTGTTTTATTGTTTACAAAGATACAAATTAGAGCGTTTGTCGATATTACGAAGCAATGTCCTTGGTTATATTTTGTTTCCTAAAAGTTAACTAAAGAGTCGATAACTTCTGCTTCAGAATGACAAATACGTTTTATGTATCAATGTACGAGAGAGTTGACCTCCCCCCCCCCCACATTTATCTTTGCACTCATTTCTCACTGAATATGAATCAAATTTAAAATGAAAATAATAGCTGACAATTAATAACAGGGAACAAATCTGACATATACGTATTGGAGCACGTCCCAATCATACAGTGCAGTCTAACCAGAGAGAGAGAAGAATAAATGAGACACATTTTTCTTTTTCCAAAAAGTCGGTAAATAAGCGATTTAGAAGCGTTGCCAAAAACAGTTGCGATGACAGAGGTGAATTTTAGAGAAATGTTTATTAATTTTAGCAATAATCTACAATCCAGTGGATACAATCTGGAGATGGCTCTAGGCCAGAGCGCAGCGGGATTAAAACGAATATGTTTTCATAATGGCTGCATTTCTCCTCCCGATAAACAATATAAATATAATTCCTAGTAATTGGGACATAATTACAATGATTCGCTGTTATAATTATCCCGTATACAAAACATTTGACGAAACATTTCACCCTCTGTTTTTTGAATGGTCTTTACGTTTTGTGACTTCAGGAGACATCCACCCCGTTGTCTGTACTGATGGGACCATTTGTCTGTGCGCGCGGCTCTGACGCTACTAGCCGTTCTGTAAAGGTAGAGCTCGCTCACCCAACTATGTTTGTCTACCTTTCGCGATACATAATTATTACAGTTTACAAGATTTGTAGTGCATAATAGAAACATGATGTTTACAAACAACTCGAAGCTACATTGAAGACAGGTGAATAATGTACGTCCGGCGCGCCGCGCGGGACCACATGTTTTTGGAAATGAGCGATAATCACTCCCCCTCTTCCCCGTCGCGCCATAGCAAGCCGCGCTCACAGACAAATGGACCTATCAGTACGTAAGCAGGATAGCGGTCGCAGAAATAAAGATAGGGAACATGAAATTTGGTATAGTGTGTTTATTATATTGAAATTCAGAAAAATCTAATTCAAAATGTCAAAATGGCGGCCATTTTAAACAGTTTTTTGGTCATATCTCGAGTGTTATTCAATTTAAATTTTAAAAATTGCAAGTTTCAATTCTACATGTAATGGATACTAATCCTACTTCTCACGCGATGAAAAAATAGAGAAGTTATTGTCAAAAAGTGTCATTTAGAACTCAGACTAACCAAGATAATTGATATTCCTATAGTTCTTCAGGACCATGCCCTCTACACGAATGTAGAGAGTGGAGCCACATTCATATATTATGTGTGTTTTTAAGCCCTAGAATGTGTGTTTTTAATTGTAGAACGATTTCCAGTCGTCATAACAGAAGCAAGTATGGACGATAAGCAAATACAATTTGTAAAAACAATAAAATCATTACTGTTGGCTGTTAACCTACTTGGAAAGTATTGTTTTAAAACGATTTTAGACTTCGAAGTATTGTAATAATCGTACCTTCAAACTTTGTTGATAAGTGGCATCGTGGTACTTAACCAGCCCGATAAAGCAATGTACGGTAATACAAGCAGATCTTCCTAAAGGTTGGTTTCTTGGGTCTTGTATTGATAGATGAAGGAGTCTTATCCAGGTAGGTTGAGTTTTTTTTAAAACAGTTATTCCACAGGTTTTTCCGAGTAGTATGTCACTAGTCTCCTGATATCTAGGCCCTACTGGGGTCTCGTAGATTTGTATATATTAAAAAGTCTTCAGTCGCTTCGCTAGTATCATTGTCTCTGTCCCAACAGGTCTAGAATCTTTACATATTTGAAGGTCCTGATATCTAGGCCCTACTGGGGTCTCATAGATTTGTATATATTAAAAAGTTTTCAGTCGCTATGCTCGTATCATTGTCTCTGTCCCAACAGGTCTAGAATCTTTACATATTTGAAGGTCCTGATGTTTAGACCCTACTGGGATCTCGTAGATTTGTATATATTAAAAAGTCTTCAGTCGCTTCGCTCGTATCATTGTCTCTACCCCAACAGGTCTAGAATCTTTACATATTTGAAGGTCCTGATGTTTAGACCCTACTGGGATCTCGTAGATTTGTATATATTAAAAAGTCTTCAGTCGCTTTGCTCGTATCATTGTCTCTACCCCAACAGGTCTAGAATCTTTACATATTTGAAGGTCCTGATGTTTAGACCCTACTGGAATCTCGTAGATTTGTATATATTAAAAAGTCTTCAGTCGCTTCGCTCGTATCATTGTCTCTACCCCAACAGGTCTAGAATCTTTACATATTTGAAGGTCCTGATGTTTAGACCCTACTGGGATCTCGTAGATTTGTATATATTAAAAAGTC
Source organism: Aphrophora alni (assembly GCA_963513935.1). Taxonomy (NCBI): domain Eukaryota; kingdom Metazoa; phylum Arthropoda; class Insecta; order Hemiptera; family Aphrophoridae; genus Aphrophora; species Aphrophora alni. The sequence continues at coordinate 108,880,399 of OY740773.1, forward strand.
TTCAGTCGCTTTGCTCGTATCATTGTCTCTACCCCAACAGGTCTAGAATCTTTACATATTTGAAGGTCCTGATGTTTAGACCCTACTGGGATCTCGTAGATTTGTATATATTAAAAAGTCTTCAGTCGCTTCGCTCGTATCATTGTCTCTGTCCCAACAGGTCTAGAATCTTTACATATTTGAAGGTCCTGATGTTTAGACCCTACTGGGATCTCGTAGATATATTGAAAAGTCTTCAGTCGCTTCGCTCGTATCATTGTCTCTGTCCCAACAGGTCTAGAATCTTTACATATTTGAAAGTCCTGATGTTTAGACCCTACTGGGATCTCGTAGATATATTGAAAAGTCTTCAGTCGCTTCGCTCGTATCATTGTCTCTGTCCCAACAGGTCTAGAATCTTTACATATTTGAAGGTCCTGATGTTTAGACCCTACTGGGATCTCGTAGATATATTGAAAAGTCTTCAGTCGCTTCGCTCGTATCATTGTCTCTGTCCCAACAGGTCTAGAATCTTTACATATTTGAAGGTCCTGATGTTTAGACCCTACTGGGATCTCGTAGATTTGTATATATTAAAAAGTCTTCAGTCGCTTTGCTCGTATCATTGTCTCTACCCCAACAGGTCTAGAATCTTTACATATTTGAAGGTCCTGATGTTTAGACCCTACTGGGATCTCGTAGATTTGTATATATTAAAAAGTCTTCAGTCGCTTCGCTCGTATCATTGTCTCTGTCCCAACAGGTCTAGAATCTTTACATATTTGAAGGTCCTGATGTTTAGACCCTACTGGGATCTCGTAGATATATTGAAAAGTCTTCAGTCGCTTCGCTCGTATCATTGTCTCTGTCCCAACAGGTCTAGAATCTTTACATATTTGAAAGTCCTGATGTTTAGACCCTACTGGGGTCTCGTAGATTTGTATATATTGAAAAGTCTTCAGTCGCTTCGCTCGTATCATTGTCTCTGTCCCAACAGGTCTAGAATCTTTACATATTTGAAGGTCCTGATGTTTAGACCCTACTGGGATCTCGTAGATTTGTATAAATATATTGAAAAGTCTTCAGTCGCTTCGCTTCGCTTCAGTCACTGTCCCAACAGGTCTAGAAGGAACCTCCACTCGTTAAGCTCGTGTCTGTAACTCGGTCGGCTTTCGTCCTTGAGATGTTAAGCTTCAAAATTACAAACTTCGCTATTTTTTGTCATTGTAGAGATGTAAGGATCTAAATTGGTAAGATGTGAGATTTATATCTGCAAATTTGTATGTAATATGCTGTACCCACACGAGGTATGATCACTGTTTATAATGGCTTCCATTTTGATAGACTTTCAATTGGTTTCTCCATGAACACTCTATAGCCCCCTATACAAAATGTCAATGTTTCTTAACTTAATTTTTGTTGGCGTCGGCGTGATTGCGTACAGACGACAAGGAACGGACGCCATGTTGAAACTCATTTTTTTTTAAATTTCCTGACGCTGTGAACGTAAATTTTAGTCGAAAAACAAAGGAGGAAATTTATGGCGAATACCGACCCTGTAAACAATAAAACAAGCTTGTCAAAAGTAGATATTAAGTGTTTGCAAACAAGTGCTCTAGTGCGTGTCCTTTAACAAAAGTATGATTCTATCTATCTACATCCTTTGTCACACTTAATACGATCCAACCTTTCGGTCAAATAACTATGATTATACCGGATGATCCTAGTTAACATAAGAATGGAATAATAGTTTGTGGAAGTCCTTAGAAGCAGCCGGTCTTTGATACGGTTGAGTGGTGAGCCGTTGCCACAAAAAGAAGGTTTCTGTATCCCTACATAACCGTCATCTTGGAGTTGATGTCACAACAGCAATTATTACTCAAATAATAATGATCGGAAAATTATGAGTGGCGTGTCAACCGATTTTGAATAAACTCAAGTGTATTTTCAAAGACCCATACTACATGTTTTGTATTTTTAAATATGATTTAATAGGACATTTGCCATCTATGTGTATCTAATACACGACGTTTCGAGAGTATAAATCAACTCTCGTTATCAAGTGTGAATCGTAGAACGTAGAGAAAAGCACCAACATAGTGTAGTAACCTAGGGCCGTGTTGGGAAGTAAAATTAGCCTGAGCAGTCGAAGCTAAGGTTAAATACATATGTGATCCAGGTAAAATCACAATACTACACTACACAATGGAAGTGGTTGTTATAGGGAGGGAGGCAGTAGAAAGTTGTCCTAACTGTTTATCGGGGGTAAACAACCTTCCCCCCTCCCTCTTTCAAAAGTTTAGTCATCGATCGCGTAATGATTCCCATTAGTGGAGTAAGCGGCGTAATTTCAGCTTTATTTAAACGTTGAAGATTTTTTTTTTTGTTTTTCAATTCAGTTGTTACCAAAAAGAAGCCATAATGGCCTTCTTTTAAAACTGATTTGGATTATTTTTAAACTTTAATTGAATTCATTTTTGGTTAAAACGCACAGATTTAACAGAAATTAGATAGAACGAGCTGAGTAGGGCTTTACAAAACAATAGATAATTTGGACAATTTGTGATAGAAAAGATAACGCTTGTTACGTTACTTTAAGCAGTCCCAGCGCCTTGACACTGTAAGGAAGTGGGCGTGTCAACAGTGTAAGAGAATCCAGAGCATGCCTAAAGAACTTTAGACCAATCGTAATGTGGTAGAGTGAAGATAGGTCATAGTTGGGTAGTTTAGTAATTAGCCATACCTGGGTGAAATTAAGTTGTTTATCAGTACCAAAAACCCGTGGAGACGGTGTCTACAGGTTTGTTGTGGAAGAGTTTCATCCGAGAGAGTTCATGCTAGCGCGTTCTATACAACTGAAGTATACAGAACCCTCAGGGGCTTAATTTAGTTAGTATGTCCCGAGGGAAGCTAACTGGATCTCTCTTGACCAACTCTTCTCCTTTCTCGATATTGACGTTATTATAATATTCAAGAGGGGGGGGGTGTATGAAGAGAACGGAGAACCTTCTGAAGCAGAGGTATTTTGTGTTTCCGTTTTTTATAAAACACAAAATTTTGATATTTTCGAGATATTTACTCTAAATTTGGTTTATGTATTTTTAGTATATGCTTTCGCCATAATACAAAAAAAAGACTTTATTTTGTACATTCGAAATTTTAAAAATGAAAGCAAATTTTACATTTTTGGATAAATGTTTTACAGTGAAATCACAGAATTTACATGATAGCCGCGAGCAGTGATGTCATTTATGACATTTTGAATTAATCTTGCCTGTACTGTAATGAATCTGTTTTATATTTACAAAAACTAAAATATCTTTTTTTTTCTAAATAGCAATAAAACATTGTGTGTTTGATCCTTAATTAAGATTTTTTTAATTTGGTTTTAAGTTATAACTATTGTTGTACCGATTTCTTTCAAATTAGAGTGAAATGTGAACATTAATGACTCAAAACCAGGTGAAAAAATATAAATTTAAAAACATTTTACTCATGACGTAGTAAAGGACGTGTTAATGGCATAGTAAAGGACGTGTTAATGGCGTAGTAAAGGCCTTGTTTATGGCATAGTAAAGGACGTGTTCATGGCGGAATAAAGGACGTGTTCATGACGTAGTAAAGGACGTGTTCATGACGTAGTAAAGGACGTGTTCATGGCGGAGTAAAGGACGTGTTCATGACGTAGTAAAGGACATGTTCATGGCGGAGTAAAGGACGTGTTCATGGCGGAATAAAGGACGTGTTCATGACGTAGTAAAGGACGTGTTCATTGGCGGAGTAAATGACGTGTTCATGACGTAGTAAAGGACGTGTTCATGACGGAGTAAAGGACGTGTTCATGGCGGAGTAAAGGACGTGTTCATGACGTAGTAAAGAACGTGTTCATGACATAGTAAAGGACGTGTTCATGACGTAGTAAAGGACGTGTTCATGGCGGAATAAAGGACGTGTTCATGACGTAGTAAAGGACGTGTTCATTGGCGGAGTAAATGACGTGTTCATGACGTAGTAAAGGACGTGTTCATGACGGAGTAAAGGACGTGTTCATGGCGGAGTAAAGGACGTGTTCACGACGTAGTAAAGAACGTGTTCATGACATAGTAAAGGACGTGTTCATGGCGGAGTAAAGGACGTGTTCATGACGTAGTAAAGAACGTGTTCATGACATAGTAAAGGACGTGTTCATGGCATAGTAAAGGACGTGTTCACGGCGTAGTAAAGGACGTGTTCACGACGTAGTAAAGGACGTGTTCACGACGTAGTAAAGGACGTGTTCATGGCGTAGTAAAGGACGTGTTCATGACGTAGTAAAGGACGTGTCCATGGCGTAGTAAAGGACGTGTTCATGACGTAGTAAAGGACGTGTTCATGACATAGTAAAGGAAGTGTTCATGGCGTAGTAAAGGACGTGTTCACGACGTAGTAAAGAACGTGTTCATGACAGAGTAAAGGACGTGTTCATGGCGGAGTAAAGGACGTGTTCATGACGTAGTAAAGGACGTGTTCACGAAGTAGTAAAGGACGTGTTTATGACGTAGTAAAGGACATGTTCATGGCGGAGTAAAGGACGTGTTCATGGCGGAATAAAGGACGTGTTCATGACGTAGTAAAGGACATGTTCATGGCGGAGTAAGGTCGTCTTCATGGCGTAGTAAAGAACGTGTTCATGACGTAGTAAAGGACGTGTTCATGGCATAGTAAAGGACGTGTTCACGGCGTAGTAAAGGACGTGTTCACGACGTAGTAAAGGACGTGTTCACGACGTAGTAAAGGACGTGTTCATGGCGTAGTAAAGGACGTGTTCATGACGTAGTAAAGGACGTGTTCATGACATAGTAAAGAACGTGTTCATGGCGTAGTAAAGGACGTGTTCACGACGTAGTAAAGAACGTGTTCATGACATAGTAAAGGACGTGTTCATGGCGGAGTAAAGGACGTGTTCATGACGTAGTAAAGGACGTGTTCGTGACATAGTAAAGGACGTGTTCATGACGTAGTAAAGAACGTGTTCATGACATAGTAAAGGACGTGTTCATGGCGTAGTAAAGGACGTGTTCACGACGTAGTAAAGAACGTGTTCATGACATAGTAAAGGACGTGTTCATGGCGGAGTAAAGGACGTGTTCATGACGTAGTAAAGAACGTGTTCATGGCATAGTAAAGGACGTGTTCACGGCGTAGTAAAGGACGTGTTCACGACGTAGTAAAGGACGTGTTCACGACGTAGTAAAGGACGTGTTCACGACGTAGTAAAGGACGTGTTCATGGCGTAGTAAAGGACGTGTTCATGACGTAGTAAAGGACGTGTTCATGGCGTAGTAAAGGACGTGTTCATGACGTAGTAAAGGACGTGTTCATGACATAGTAAAGGAAGTGTTCATGGCGTAGTAAAGGACGTGTTCACGACGTAGTAAAGAACGTGTTCATGACAGAGTAAAGGACGTGTTCATGGCGGAGTAAAGGACGTGTTCATGACGCAGTAAAGGACGTGTTCATGGCATAGTAAAGGACATGTTCATGACATAGTAAAGGACGTGCTCACGACGTAGAAAAAGACGTGTTCATGACGTAGTAAAGGACGTGTTCATGGCATAGTAAACGACGTGTTCATGGCGTAGTAAAGGACGTGTTCACGACGTAGTAAAGGACGTGTTCATGACGTAGTAAAGGACGTGTTCATGACATAGTAAAGGTTCGTGTTCATGGCGTAGTAGGCTAAAGGACGTGATTATAAACATTTTTTTCAATGACGGTGCCCACAGTTTAGTTTACAACTACAGAAATAACTTTTTTTTTACTATTAGTTTTGGTTCATTTTTTGTTTGGTTTTGGTGATATGTGAGTGGAAAAGTTTGTGCAGTGTTTTTGCACAATTTATTTAAATGGTTTTACTTTTATTTTTATAAATTGTTGTATTTATACGTGTATATTTGACATGTTTTTGTGATTAGTTGTGTTTTAAAATGCAGGAGTTATTTGTCCTGGGTTTAAAGTTATTTGATAAATTATGGAATCTTCATATTAATATTACAGCTTAATAGGATATTTGTGTATATGAATGACAGGACAATAAGTCCTGTCATTATCCATAGAAGTTCTGATCACTGTATCACTTACAACAAAGAGCTTACAGTCAGGCAGGTGAAGAAACCGGGAAATCTATGTCTACAGGATGTACTAAGTGAAAGACTATATTACATTCTTTGTACCCTAGGCCATACATTATAAATTGTATTTGAGAACTTCCAGGAAATAATCCTGTATTAATAAATGGCAACAAAAATATTTAATAATAAATAACTGTACATAAAACTAATACACGACGTTTCGAGGGTGTAAATCAACTTACGTTATCAAGTGCTAAACATAGCCCAGTAGCCTAGTAGCCTAGAGAAATGTTTGAAACTAAATTTATAACCTAAGAAAATAAGTCGAGACTAAAACTAGATCTGAGCAGTCAAAGCAGATAAACCTCTAGTTTAATACTTGATAACGACAGTTGGATTATATTCTCGAAACGTCGTGTGTTAGTTTTATGTACAGTTATTTATTATTAAATATTTTTGTTGCCATTTATTAATAATACAGGATTATTTCCTGGAAGTTCTCAAATACAATTTATAATGTATGGCTTAGAGTACAAAGAATGTAATATAGTCTTTCACTTAGTACATCCTGTAGACATAGATTTCCGGTTTCTTCACCTGCCTGACTGTAAGTTCTTTGTTGTAAGTGATACAGTGATCAGCATTTCTACGGTAATGACAGGACTTATTGTCCAGAGATGTATATCTTATATTTAATTCTGTGCCAGTCGCGTATACAGGGCCGATTTCAATGACTGAGATTCAGATTAAATAGTGTTATCTATTCATTTTCCATGGAAACACTTATTTTGTAATAAATTTATCATTTAAATATCATGATTGTTGTGGATAAATAACATGTTTTACAACAAAAATAATGTGAAACAGTTGATATAAATTCTCAAATACGTTTTATTTTGTTTGAGAATGATCTGTTTTTATTATTTTTAGGTTAACTTATATAGTGCTTACTTTATTTGTGGGGATTCACGTTCAGTTGACATTAACAATCCATTTTTGATGTAGGTGATCTTTCTGCTGATTGTAGATATTGTAATGCTTTGATGCGTCATTGTGAGATAGACAGAACGTCATTGTATTGTGTCACAAAGACAGTGTAAGGATAGATTTTCCCCAGGTCCTTCCATACTTACAAAATTAATTAAATGTGATACACTTTCAAGACATTTTCTGAAAAATATGAGGAGCTACACCGCACTGGGCTTTCCCTTGATTTGGAATCGACGTTGAATGCCTCCTAGTGGACCCTTACTGTTTTAGAATACACTGCGCCAAAACTGTTGAATGCCTCCTAGTGGACCCTTACTGTTTTAGAATACACTGCGCCAAAACTGTTGAATGCCTCCTAGTGGACCCTCACTGTTTTAGAATACACTGCGCCAAAACTGTTGAATGCCTCCTAGTGGACCCTCACTGTTTTAGAATACACTGCGCCAAAACTGTTGAATGCCTCCTAGTGGACCCTCACTGTTTTAGAATACACTGCGCCAAAACTGTTGAATGCCTCCTAGTGGACTCTTACTGTTTTAGAATACACTGCGCCAAAACTGTTGAATGCCTCCTAGTGGACCCTTACTGTTTTAGAATACACTGCGCCAAAACTGTTGAATGCCTCCTAGTGGACCCTTACTGTTTTAGAATACACTGCGCCAAAACTGTTGAATGCCTCCTAGTGGACCCTTACTGTTTTAGAATACACTGCGCCAAAACTGTTGAATGCCTCCTAGTGGACCCTCACTGTTTTAGAATACACTGCGCCAAAACTGTTGAATGCCTCCTAGTGGACCCTCACTGTTTTAGAATACACTGCGCCAAAACTGTTGAATGCCTCCTAGTGGACCCTCACTGTTTTAGAATACACTGCGCCAAAACTGTTGAATGCCTCCTAGTGGACTCTTACTGTTTTAGAATACACTGCGCCAAAACTGTTGAATGCCTCCTAGTGGACCCTTACTGTTTTAGAATACACTGCGCCAAAACTGTTGAATGCCTCCTAGTGGACTCTTACTGTTTTAGAATACACTGAGCCAAAACTGTTGAATGCCTCCTAGTGGACCCTTACTGTTTTAGAATACACTGCGCCAAAACTGTTGAATGCCTCCTAGTGGACCCTTACTGTTTTAGAATACACTGCGCCAAAACTGTTGAATGCCTCCTAGTGGACCCTTACTGTTTTAGAATACACTGCGCCAAAACTGTTGAATGCCTCCTAGTGGACCCTTACTTTTTTAGAATACACTGCGCCAAAACTGTTGAATGCCTCCTAGTGGACCCTTACTGTTTTAGAATACACTGCGCCAAAACTGTTGAATGCCTCCTAGTGGACCCTTACTGTTTTAGAATACACTGCGCCAAAACTGTTGAATGCCTCCTAGTGGACCCTTACTGTTTTAGAATACACTGCGCCAAAACTGTTGAATGCCTCCTAGTGGACCCTTACTGTTTTAGAATACACTGCGCCAAAACTGTTGAATGCCTCCTAGTGGACCCTTACTGTTTTAGAATACACTGCGCCAAAACTGTTGAATGCCTCCTAGTGGACCCTTACTGTTTTAGAATACACTGCGCCAAAACTGTTGAATGCCTCCTAGTGGACCCTTACTGTTTTAGAATACACTGCGCCAAAACTGTTGAATGCCTCCTAGTGGACCCTTACTGTTTTAGAATACACTGCGCCAAAACTGTTGAATGCCTCCTAGTGGACCCTTACTGTTTTAGAATACACTGCGCCAAAACTGTTGAATGCCTCCTAGTGGACCCTTACTGTTTAAGAATACACTGCGGCAAAACTGTTGAATGCCTCCTAGTGGACCCCCACTGTTTTAGAATACACTGAGCCAAAACTGTTGAATGCCTCCTAGTGGACCCTTACTGTTTTAGAATACACTGCGCCAAAACTGTTGAATGCCTCCTAGTGGACCCTTACTGTTTTAGAATACACTGCGCCAAAACTGTTGAATGCCTCCTAGTGGACCCTTACTGTTTTAGAATACACTGCGCCAAAACTGTTGAATGCCTCCTAGTGGACCCTTACTGTTTTAGAATACACTGCGCCAAAACTGTTGAATGCCTCCTAGTGGACCCTTACTGTTTTAGAATACACTGCGCCAAAACTGTTGAATGCCTCCTAGTGGACCCTTACTGTTTTAGAATACACTGCGCCAAAACTGTTGAATGCCTCCTAGTGGACCCTTATTGTTTTAGAATACACTGCGCCAAAACTGTTGAATGCCTCCTAGTGGACCCTTACTGTTTTAGAATACACTGCGCCAAAACTGTTGAATGCCTCCTAGTGGACCCTTACTGTTTTAGAATACACTGCGCCAAAACTGTTGAATGCCTCCTAGTGGACCCTTACTGTTTTAGAATACACTGCGCCAAAACTGTTGAATGCCTCCTAGTGGACCCTTACTGTTTTAGAATACACTGCGCCAAAACTGTTGAATGCCTCCTAGTGGACCCTTACTGTTTTAGAATACACTGCGGCAAAACTGTTGAATGCCTCCTAGTGGACCCCCACTGTTTTAGAATACACTGAGCCAAAACTGTTGAATGCCTCCTAGTGGACCCTTACTGTTTTAGAATACACTGCGCCAAAACTGTTGAATGCCTCCTAGTGGAGTCTTACTGTTTTAGAATACACTGCGCCATTACTGTTGAATGCCTCCTAGTGGAGTCTTACTGTTATAGAATACACTGCGCCAAAACTGTTGAATGCCTCCTAGTGGACTCTTACTGTTTTAGAATACACTGCGCCAAAACTGTTGAATGCCTCCTAGTGGAGTCTTACTGTTTTAGAATACACTGCGCCAAAACTGTTGAATGCCTCCTAGTGGAGTCTTACTGTTTTAGAATACACTGCGCCAAAACTGTTGAATGCCTCCTAGTGGAGTCTTACTGTTTTAGAATACACTGCGCCAAAACTGTTGAATGCCTCCTAGTGGACTCTTACTGTTTTAGAATACACTGCGCCAAAACTGTTGAATGCCTCCTAGTGGACTCTTACTGTTTTAGAATACACTGCGCCAAAACTGTTGAATGCCTCCTAGTGGACCCTTATTGTTTTAGAATACACTGCGCCAAAACTGTTGAATGCCTCCTAGTGGACCCTTATTGTTTTAGAATACACTGCGCCAAAACTGTTGAATGCCTCCTAGTGGACCCCCACTGTTTTAGAATACACTGCGCCAAAACTGTTGAATGCCTCCTAGTGGACCCTTACTGTTTTAGAATACACTGCGGCAAAACTGTTGAATGCCTCCTAGTGGACCCTCACTGTTTTAGAATACACTGAGCCAAAACTGTTGAATGCCTCCTAGTGGACCCTTACTGTTTTAGAATACACTGCGCCAAAACTGTTGAATGCCTCCTAGTGGAGTCTTACTGTTTTAGAATACACTGCGCCAAAACTGTTGAATGCCTCCTAGTGGAGTCTTACTGTTTTAGAATACACTGCGCCAAAACTGTTGAATGCCTCCTAGTGGACTCTTACTGTTTTAGAATACACTGCGCCAAAACTGTTGAATGCCTCCTAGTGGAGTCTTACTGTTTTAGAATACACTGCGCCAAAACTGTTGAATGCCTCCTAGTGGAGTCTTACTGTTTTAGAATACACTGCGCCAAAACTGTTGAATGCCTCCTAGTGGAGTCTTACTGTTTTAGAATACACTGCGCCAAAACTGTTGAATGCCTCCTAGTGGACTCTTACTGTTTTAGAATACACTGCGCCAAAACTGTTGAATGCCTCCTAGTGGACTCTTACTGTTTTAGAATACACTGCGCCAAAACTGTTGAATGCCTCCTAGTGGACCCTTATTGTTTTAGAATACATTCCGCCAAAAATGTATTTATTCAAAACTGTTAAACGTCTTGAATGGAAACGACTAGTTTAAACTAATAAATGTCTTCGAGGTAGTTTCACTCTGGTCTAGTCTAGACTTAACCTATCTTTGTGTTTTACGTCCCAGTTCAGGGTAAGTTTTGTTATCAAACAAAATCTCCACCTCAGTTCCTTGACTGATCCAAACCTCTACATGCAGTCCGTACGTCGTCGTCACGATAGTGGCTACAAAAATTACGATTATAGTTATAAAATATATAAATATATAAATAGTTATAAAATTAGGCAATTATAGTGTGCTCATATAGAACATTATTGAAGTTTAAAAAATAATTAATTAAAAAAGTCAAAATGGCGGCCATTAATTACAGTTGTTTTGTTCATATATCGTGTGTTTGTTATTCAACATGAAATAAATTATATAGAAATCAGTAGATTTTAATTCTTCATGTGATGGTACCAACTTCTCTACGATGAAAAATGGAAAAGTTACTATAAAAAAATGTAATTTCGAACCCTGATCTTCTATGAAAATGTGTTATTCGTATAGTTACAAGAACCAGCAGTGCCTCTTGACACATGTACAGCTTCACGACCCTTCAACGTCGTGACATTGACACGCATCAAAGGATGAGACACCTAACCTAACCTAACCAACCTCTCTACGATGACAAATGGAAAAGTTACTATAAAAAAATGTAATTTCGAACCCTGATCTTCTATGAAAATGTGTTATTCGTATAGTTACAAGAACCAGCAGTGCCTCTTGACACATGTACAGCTTCACGACCCTTCAACATGAGACACCTAAACCTGACCTAACCTAACCTTACCTAACCTAACCTAACCTTGACACATGTACAGCTTCACGACCCTCCAACGTCGTGACACTGACACTCATCAAAGGACGAGACACCTAACCTAACCTAACCTTACCTAGATACGTGTACAGCTTCACGACCCTCCAACGTCGTGAACACTGACACTCATCAAAGGACGAGACACCTAACCTTACCTAACCTAACCTTGACACATGTACAGCTTCACGACCCTCCAACGTCGTGACACTGACACTCATCAAAGGACGAGACACCTAACCTTACCTAACCTAACCTTGACACATGTACAGCTTCACGACCCTCCAACGTCGTGACACTGACACTCATCAAAGGACGAGACACCTAACCTAACCTAACCTTACCTAACCTAACCTTGACACATGTACAGCTTCACGACCTTCCAACGTCGTGACACTGACACTCATCAAAGGACGAGACACCTAACCTAACCTAACCTTGATACGTGTACAGCTTCACGACCCTCCAACGTCGTGAACACTGACACTCATCAAAGGACGAGACACCTAACCTAACCTAACCTTACCTAACCTAACCTTGACACATGTACAGCTTCACGACCTTCCAACGTCGTGACACTGACACTCATCAAAGGACGAGACACCTAACCTAACCTTGATACGTGTACAGCTTCACGACCCTCCAACGTCGTGAACACTGACACTCATCAAAGGACGAGACACCTAACCTAACCTAACCTTGACACGTGTACAGCTTCACGACCTTCCAACGTCGTGACACTGACACTCATCAAAGGACGAGACACCTAACCTAACCTTGATACGTGTACAGCTTCACGACCCTCCAACGTCGTGAACACTGACACTCATCAAAGGACGAGACACCTAACCTAACCTAACCTTGACACGTGTACAGCTTCACGACCTTCCAACGTCGTGACACTGACACTCATCAAAGGACGAGACACCTAACCTAACCTAACCAACCTCTCTACGATGACAAATGGAAAAGTTACTATAAAAAAATGTAATTTCGAACCCTGATCTTCTATGAAAATGTGTTATTCGTATAGTTACAAGAACCAGCAGTGCCTCTTGACACATGTACAGCTTCACGACCCTTCAACGTCGTGACATTGACACGCATCAAAGGATGAGACACCTAACCTAACCTAACCAACCTCTCTACGATGACAAATGGAAAAGTTACTATAAAAAAATGTAATTTCGAACCCTGATCTTCTATGAAAATGTGTTATTCGTATAGTTACAAGAACCAGCAGTGCCTCTTGACACATGTACAGCTTCACGACCCTTCAACGTCGTGACATTGACACGCATCAAAGGATGAGACACCTAACCTAACCTAACCAACCTCTCTACGATGACAAATGGAAAAGTTACTATAAAAAAATGTAATTTCGAACCCTGATCTTCTATGAAAATGTGTTATTCGTATAGTTACAAGAACCAGCAGTGCCTCTTGACACATGTACAGCTTCACGACCCTTCAACGTCGTGACATTGACACGCATCAAAGGATGAGACACCTAAACCTAACCTAACCTGACCTAACCTAACCTTACCTAACCTAACCTAACCTTGACACATGTACAGCTTCACGACCCTCCAACGTCGTGACACTGACACTCATCAAAGGACGAGACACCTAACCTAACCTAACCTTACCTAGATACGTGTACAGCTTCACGACCCTCCAACGTCGTGAACACTGACACTCATCAAAGGACGAGACACCTAACCTTACCTAACCTAACCTTGACACATGTACAGCTTCACGACCCTCCAACGTCGTGACACTGACACTCATCAAAGGACGAGACACCTAACCTTACCTAACCTAACCTTGACACATGTACAGCTTCACGACCCTCCAACGTCGTGACACTGACACTCATCAAAGGACGAGACACCTAACCTAACCTAACCTTACCTAACCTAACCTTGACACATGTACAGCTTCACGACCTTCCAACGTCGTGACACTGACACTCATCAAAGGACGAGACACCTAACCTAACCTAACCTTGATACGTGTACAGCTTCACGACCCTCCAACGTCGTGAACACTGACACTCATCAAAGGACGAGACACCTAACCTAACCTAACCTTACCTAACCTAACCTTGACACATGTACAGCTTCACGACCTTCCAACGTCGTGACACTGACACTCATCAAAGGACGAGACACCTAACCTAACCTTGATACGTGTACAGCTTCACGACCCTCCAACGTCGTGAACACTGACACTCATCAAAGGACAAGACACCTAACCTAACCTAACCTTGACACGTGTACAGCTTCACGACCTTCCAACGTCGTGACACTGACACTCATCAAAGGACGAGACACCTAACCTAACCTTGATACGTGTACAGCTTCACGACCCTCCAACGTCGTGAACACTGACACTCATCAAAGGACGAGACACCTAACCTAACCTAACCTTGACACGTGTACAACTTCAAGACCTTCCAACGTCGTGACACTGACACTCATCAAAGGACGAGACACCTAACCTAACCTTGATACGTGTACAGCTTCACGACCCTCCAACGTCGTGAACACTGACACTCATCAAAGGACGAGACACCTAACCTAACCTAACCTTGATACGTGTACAGCTTCACGACCTTCCAACGTCGTGACACTGACACTCATCAAAGGACGAGACACCTAACCTAACCTTGATACGTGTACAGCTTCACGACCCTCCAACGTCGTGAACACTGACACTCATCAAAGGACGAGACACCTAACCTAACCTAACCTTGATACGTGTACAGCTTCACGACCTTCCAACGTCGTGACACTGACACTCATCAAAGGACGAGACACCTAACCTAACCTTGATACGTGTACAGCTTCACGACCCTCCAACGTCGTGAACACTGACACTCATCAAAGGACGAGACACCTAACCTAACCTAACCTTGACACATGTACAGCTTCACGACCCTCCAACGTCGTGACACTGACACTCATCAAAGGACGAGACACCTAACCTAACCTAACCTTGACACATGTACAGCTTCACGACCCTCCAACGTCGTGAACACTGACACTCATCAAAGGACGAGACACCTAACCTAACCTAACCTTGACACATGTACAGCTTCACGACCTTCCAACGTCGTGACACTGACACTCATCAAAGGACGAGACACCTAACTTAACCTTGATACGTGTACAGCTTCACGACCCTCCAACGTCGTGAACACTGACACTCATCAAAGGACGAGACACCTAACCTAACCTTGATACGTGTACAGCTTCACGACCCTCCAACGTCGTGAACACTGACACTCATCAAAGGACGAGACACCTAACCTAACCTAACCTTGACACGTGTACAGATTCACGACCTTCCAACGTCGTGACACTGACACTCATCAAAGGACGAGACACCTAACCTAACCTTGATACGTGTACAGCTTCACGACCCTCCAACGTCGTGAACACTGACACTCATCAAAGGACGAGACACCTAACCTAACCTTGATACGTGTACAGCTTCACGACCTTCCAACGTCATGACACTGACACTCATCAAAGGACGAGACACCTAACCTAACCTTGATACGTGTACAGCTTCACGACCCTCCAACGTCGTGAACACTGACACTCATCAAAGGACGAGACACCTAACCTAACCTAACCTTGACACATGTACAGCTTCACGACCCTCCAACGTCGTGACACTGACACTCATCAAAGGACGAGACACCTAACTTAACCTTGATACGTGTACAGCTTCACGACCCTCCAACGTCGTGAACACTGACACTCATCAAAGGACGAGACACCTAACCTAACCTAACCTTGATACGTGTACAGCTTCACGACCTTCCAACGTCGTGACACTGACACTCATTAAAGGACGAGACACCTAACCTAACCTTGATACGTGTACAGCTTCACGACCCTCCAACGTCGTGAACACTGACACTCATCAAAGGACGAGACACCTAACCTAACCTAACCTTGACACATGTACAGCTTCACGACCCTCCAACGTCGTGACACTGACACTCATCAAAGGACGAGACACCTAACTTAACCTTGATACGTGTACAGCTTCACGACCCTCCAACGTCGTGAACACTGACACTCATCAAAGGACGAGACACCTAACCTAACCTAACCTTGACACATGTACAGCTTCACGACCCTCCAACGTCGTGACACTGACACTCATCAAAGGACGAGACACATAACCTAACCTAACCTTGACACATGTACAGCTTCACGACCCTCCAACGTCGTGAACACTGACACTCATCAAAGGACGAGACACCTAACCTAACCTAACCTTGACACATGTACAGCTTCACGACCCTCCAACGTCGTGACACTGACACTCATCAAAGGACGAGACACCTAACCTAACCTAACCTTGACACATGTACAGCTTCACGACCCTCCAACGTCGTGAACACTGACACTCATCAAAGGACGAGACACCTAACCTAACCTAACCTTGACACATGTACAGCTTCACGACCCTCCAACGTCGTGAACACTGACACTCATCAAAGGACGAGACACCTAACCTAACCTAACCTTGACACATGTACAGCTTCACGACCCTCCAACGTCGTGACACTGACACTCATCAAAGGACGAGACACCTAACTTAACCTTGATACGTGTACAGCTTCACGACCCTCCAACGTCGTGAACACTGACACTCATCAAAGGACGAGACACCTAACCTAACCTTGATACGTGTACAGCTTCACGACCCTCCAACGTCGTGAACACTGACACTCATCAAAGGACGAGACACCTAACCTAACCTAACCTTGACACATGTACAGCTTCACGACCCTCCAACGTCGTGACACTGACACTCATCAAAGGACGAGACACCTAACCTAACCTAACCTTGATACGTGTACAGCTTCACGACCTTCCAACGTCGTGACACTGACACTCATCAAAGGACGAGACACCTAACCTAACCTTGATACGTGTACAGCTTCACGACCCTCCAACGTCGTGAACACTGACACTCATCAAAGGACGAGACACCTAATCTAACCTAACCTTGATACGTGTACAGCTTCACGACCTTCCAACGTCGAGACACTGACACTCATCAAAGGACGAGACACCTAACCTAACCTTGATACGTGTACAGCTTCACGACCCTCCAACGTCGTGAACACTGACACTCATCAAAGGACGAGACACCTAACCTAACCTAACCTTGACACATGTACAGCTTCACGACCCTCCAACGTCGTGACACTGACACTCATCAAAGGACGAGACACCTAACTTAACCTTGATACGTGTACAGCTTCACGACCCTCCAACGTCGTGAACACTGACACTCATCAAAGGACGAGACACCTAACCTAACCTTGATACGTGTACAGCTTCACGACCCTCCAACGTCGTGAACACTGACACTCATCAAAGGACGAGACACCTAACCTAACCTAACCTTGACACATGTACAGCTTCACGACCCTCCAACGTCGTGACACTGACACTCATCAAAGGACGAGACACCTAACCTAACCTAACCTTGACACATGTACAGCTTCACGACCCTCCAACGTCGTGACACTGACACTCATCAAAGGACGAGACACCTAACCTAACCTAACCTTGACACATGTACAGCTTCACGACCCTCCAACGTCGTGAACACTGACACTCATCAAAGGACGAGACACCTAACCTAACCTAACCTTGACACATGTACAGCTTCACGACCCTCCAACGTCGTGAACACTGACACTCATCAAAGGACGAGACACCTAACCTAACCTAACCTTGACACATGTACAGCTTCACGACCCTCCAACGTCGTGACACTGACACTCATCAAAGGACGAGACACCTAACTTAACCTTGATACGTGTACAGCTTCACGACCCTCCAACGTCGTGAACACTGACACTCATCAAAGGACGAGACACCTAACCTAACCTTGATACGTGTACAGCTTCACGACCCTCCAACGTCGTGAACACTGACACTCATCAAAGGACGAGACACCTAACCTAACCTAACCTTGACACATGTACAGCTTCACGACCCTCCAACGTCGTGAACACTGACACTCATCAAAGGACGAGACACCTAACCTAACCTAACCTTGACACATGTACAGCTTCACGACCCTCCAACGTCGTGACACTGACACTCATCAAAGGACGAGACACCTAACTTAACCTTGATACGTGTACAGCTTCACGACCCTCCAACGTCGTGAACACTGACACTCATCAAAGGACGAGACACCTAACCTAACCTTGATACGTGTACAGCTTCACGACCCTCCAACGTCGTGAACACTGACACTCATCAAAGGACGAGACACCTAACCTAACCTAACCTTGACACATGTACAGCTTCACGACCCTCCAACGTCGTGACACTGACACTCATCAAAGGACGAGACACCTAACTTAACCTTGATACGTGTACAGCTTCACGACCCTCCAACGTCGTGAACACTGACACTCATCAAAGGACGAGACACCTAACCTAACCTTGATACGTGTACAGCTTCACGACCCTCCAACGTCGTGAACACTGACACTCATCAAAGGACGAGACACCTAACCTAACCTAACCTAACCTTGACACATGTACAGCTTCACGACCCTCCAACGTCGTGACACTGACACTCATCAATGGACGAGACACCTAACTTAACCTAACCTAACCTAACCTTACCTAACCTAACCTAACCAAACCTGTGTAACAACTGTTTTAAACACATTTACCCTACTCAGTAAGAACCCTCAATATAGTTTAACATTTCCCACAAGACCCAAGAAACCAACTTTTGTGGAATACATTGCACATTGTGCTGGGTGAAGACATCTTTCGATTTGTTTTGATAGATAATTAATGAGTGATGGAGTTTTCTGGATAAAGAGTTGTAATTTTTTACAATATTCATAATCGGTAAAATGGGAGTTAAGACAAAAAGCGGCTGTGTTTTAAATAGATATATGGATAGTAGCGTTATTGATAAGGCTCATTAGATGTGATAATAGCGGTACTAGTAGAGTGTATGTTTTAAGAGTTCGTTGCGGTATGTTTACAGTGAACAAAGTAATTTGTGGTTTTTTTTTCTTATGGCAGCTACATCCTCTATGCCAGAGTTATCAAATAAAATAAGGAGAAACTAGCCTCTAAAAAACTAATAATCGGGGGCAAAAAACAAACAAAAAACAACGTTGACCCTTAAGCTCGATTTTATCGATTCAAGCTGAGGAAGTGTTCATGACACAACCAAAGCAAGTTTATGTCTTATTACAATATATAACTATTTATTTACAAAGACATCGTGTATGTTTCAATTTAATTTTTGGTCATAAAATAAATTCGGTTTAATTCGGTGCATTGTAGCTACACTAACCGTCAGACAGTATAGGTGTGTAGACTTTCCATCAATATAAATTATAAACAAAATAACACATCAATCATACCAACATATCGCGTTTAAATAATTACCCTTCAACTGCAGGAAAACATATTTTTTCCAACCGCAATTTTTCAGTTTGGAATTGAAGTTCTCGGTGCGACGGCCCTAGACGTTTATAAATGATAGTGTAATGAAATTTGCCAGAATATTGATGAACAATGATGAAGCTATGGCCATGGTTTCTTGTCCTTCAATTATTTATGCAGGTACTTGCTTTAAATAACTCCTCCCTCCCCCCATCTCCTTCCATACATGTCTGCCTTCAAGACAATTAATTGTTGTCCACAAAGAAGATAAATCTTAATACAGAGAGACATGGTGGAGGGGGGGGGGGAGGGAAGTAGACCTGTATTACTTAGGCTTGATTATTTTACAGGATGAATACGTAAAGATGTCCTGGTTAAGAATTAAAGTTCCTTTAAATATGTAACAGGAAATACTTCGTTTACTTAACTAGTATAGAGTGGGACTGAAAACAGTAAGGAACATAAAGTGTGGTATAATGTCCTGATATACGAGGGACAGTTTAAAGGTACATTTTGATTACAACTGTTGGTAACAATGTTTAAACATTTTATGATCCCATTGTTGACAAATTCGAGTAATGTCCGCCTCACTTGGAAGTTACATCCAGATTGGAAATCCGTGCTTTTCTAGGAGCTAAAAAATGTATTCCCTCTGAAACTCATCCGCAGTTAAGTAAAGTTTACGTTGGAAAAGATTTTTTCTCACCAGGTCATTGTAAAATGGTGCGAGTTGTTTGAAAATGACCGCAGTGGAATTGAGGTAGAGTGTAGGCAAGGAAGGCAATGTTCAAAGTGTTCAACAATTGATTCTTGCAAACGGAAGAATCACGGAAAACGAAATCTTAACTGAGATGAATATATTTCAAGAAAGTTTGGAGACAGTATCAGCACTGAGCATCTGCAGTTTTGAAAAGTGTGCGCACTGCAGAACACAAAGAGAAGCGCTTTCAATCGGCTCTGCAGTTCTTGCTTAGTTATGACAGGATAGGTAATGAATTTTTGAACAGAATTGTGACCGGAAATGAAAGTTTGAGTCCATAATTTCACTTCTGAAACAAAAGGAAGTTCAGGCTATGTTGAGAGACGTGCTCAATTCCCCCCCCCCTCTAAAAATGTTTTGACAGGTTCCATCAGTCGACAACCAAGGTGGTATGAACAATCATGCTGAGTTCATGCCAAGGAAAACAATAATGTAGAAGATTATTGCAAATTATTGAACAGACTAAGAAAGGCAATTAAAGACTGCCGCCCGGGAAAACTTTCAAACAGGTGTTGTGCTTCTCCATCACAATGCAACTCCTCATTCTGCCCGTGTCCCATAAGGTACAAGTTTAAATGGAAACATCCTCCGTATAGTTCAGATTGTGCCCCTTGTGAATTCCACTGGTTCGGTCCAATAAAAAACGCTCTTGAAATGATTAAGAAGTGAAAAATCCATTAAGAATATCGTTGTCAGAAATTTGACGCATTTTTTTTTTTTTTTAAAGTAGTTGAGAAACTTGTCACTCGATAAATTGTCTGAATCAATATTGCGATTATTTAGAAAAGTAGAGTTTGTAGTTTTTTAATAAAGAAACGAATTTCCTTTATTTTTACAACTTTTCTTTTTTTTTTTTTTTTTAGACTAGTACAATTTACTTTTTGACAGTCCCTCGTAGAAAACAATTAAAATGTCAAAATGGAAGTATCTCTTGTGCCATTTATAACAAATTTAATTAGATACAAATTTGCAGATTTAAAAATTCACGCAACGGTATCTCTACTATTACAAATAGGAAAGTTATTGTAGGTAGGAGCGTGTCAACGACATGAGTATAGCAAGTGAGGCTTCTTCACCCTACCAAGTACACGAGCGTAGCGAGTTGAGAAACGGTCTATCCGATGTCAAGTGATACAAGGCATAACGACTTTTAACAAAACTTACCTTGGGTGTTACATTGTATGATAGGACAGGGTAAAACTGTTTTCCCTCCCTAAACTGACATCTGCAAACCTCCATTACTCACAGACAACAAACCTTCCATCCAACAGAAAGTGCGATACATGTTTATTTTTCTGGTTAGTGGATCCCCCCTCCTCCCATAATGAATTGAATTTAGAAACATGTTATATTCTCAACAATTAAAAGATTAACTAGAGACGAAGCACGCTAATTAATGCCGGACATTGAACTTTTTTACTATTTTCATTCACCAAGAGTGTTGCTTGATAAATATGTAAACATGTGTTGGTCTTGGTTGTGACGTCACAGTGCTGCCAAATCTTGCACCTCTCTCGGTATTGTTTACGCGAGTTATTTGCACAGCTTTGTGATTAACAGTGAAACAAAGTGCGTAGTTAATACACGGTATCAGAGACTGTGAAACAAGTTGAAGGTAGTTAACCAGCCCTATCAAATACAAGCAGAACCTCTAAATAATAACACCTAACCTAACCTAACCTTACCTAACCTTGCACAGCTTTGTGATTAACAGTTAAACAAAGTGCGTAGTTAATATACGGTATCAGAGACTGTGAAACAAGTTGAAGGTAGTTAACCAGCCCTATCAAATACAAGCAGAACCTCTAAATAATAACACCTAACCTAACCTAACCTAACCATGCACAGCTTTGTCATTAACAGTGAAACAAAGTGCGTAGTTAATACACGGTATCAGACTGTGAAACAAGTTGATGGTAGTTAACCAGCCCTATCAAATACAAGCAGAACCTCTAAATAATAACACCTAACCTAACCTAACCTAACCTAACCTTGCACAGCTTTGTGATTAACAGTGAAACAAAGTGCGTAGTTAATACACGGTATCAGAGACTGTGAAACAAGTTGAAGGTACTTAACCAGCCCTATCAAATACAAGCAGAACCTCTAAATAATAACACCTAACCTAACCTAACCTAACCTTGCACAGCTTTGTGATTAACAGTGAAACAAAGTGCGTAGTTAATACACGGTATCAGAGGCTGTGAAACAAGTTGAAGGTACTTAACCAGCCCTATCAAATACAAGCAGAACCTCTAAATAATAACACCTAACCTAACCTAACCTTGCACAGCTTTGTGATTAACAGTGAAACACAGTGCGTAGTTAATACACGGTATCAGAGGCTGTGAAACAAGTTGAAGGTACTTAACCAGCCCTATCAAATACAAGCAGAACCTCTAAATAATAACACCTAACCTAACCTAACCTTGCACAGCTTTGTGATTAACAGTGAAACACAGTGCGTAGTTAATACACGGTATCAGACTGTGAAACCAGCCTTATCAAATACAAGCAGAACCTCTAAATAATAACACCTAACCTAACCTAACCTTACCTAACCTTGCACAGCTTTGTGATTAACAGTGAAACAAAGTGCGTAGTTAATACACGGTATCAGACTGTGAAACCAGCCTTATCAAATACAAGCAGAACCTCTAAATAATAACACCTAACCTAACCTAACCTTACCTAACCTTGCACAGCTTTGTGATTAACAGTGAAACAAAGTGCGTAGTTAATACACGGTATCAGACTGTGAAACCAGCCTTATCAAATACAAGCAGAACCTCTAAATAATAACACCTAACCTAACCTAACCTTACCTAACCTTGCACAGCTTTGTGATTAACAGTGAAACAAAGTGCGTAGTTAATACACGGTATCAGACTGTGAAACCAGCCTTATCAAATACAAGCAGAACCTCTAAATAATATTTTCAAAAGTGGGTTTCTTATTATTTGTAGGGAAATGTTGAATTGTATTGGTAGATAAAGGGTCTTACCAAATAGGTTTTCTTAACCTCGGAATTGTGTATATCACTACTTTCTTGTAGGTCTAACCATCCTCGTAGACCTCTTTATATTGGTTGCAATAACAATTACGAACAGGTTAGGTTTCATTTTATATAGAAATTAAAAACAACTAATCAACTGTCTTTAATGTAAAACTGACTATTAGCAAACTAAATATCTAACCTAATTCCAGTGTAATCGCGCTTCTACCAAAGTTCAAGAGAGATTCTATTAATACCTGTGATTAAATTAATTAACAGTATGAAGTACGTCATATTATAATGATGTGTATAACCTTGAAGTCATTATTAATATTCTCAATGAAGCAAGGTGATGGGGTCTATAATGAATTATGCATTGATTTATCATGTCTTGTGCTAATCTCGTACACGGACATATCACAGGTCTGAATGGGGGAATCGTTTCGTAAAACGTTACGACGCTTCTCTCCTCTCCCTCCCCCCCATTTTCGGCGCGATTGTAAATCATTGTTCAAACAATAAAATTTCGTGTATTTTTTTTTACCTTTCTAAAGTGAAAAATTACCAATTGAAGGTGGTTAATTTGATGAAAATGAGAAATGTTTAGGCCTATTTTTGTCCCCCCCCCCAACCCACTGAAAAACATCAAAATGTTAGGAGGAGAATTTTTAAAGTTGTCGAAAAATCTGAAGATGTGAAGTGAAAATAGGTTTATTTTGCCAGGGTAAAACCTTAAGGGTGAATACGAACGTGCAACACTATTTTATAAACGCTGACTAACATCACAAGTTTTTTGTCCCATCACATGACTTTCTATCTATGAATACACGATGAAACTATTGAAGAGAACTACATTAAAACTGAAGTAACAATGTAAAAACCCATACAACAGTGCATACGTGCACAGTCAGTTGTGCGTGACTAAATTGTTTTACATAAATTACAATTTTACAACTTCTTCAATGTGAGGATGTATGTTGATGTGAACAAAATGTTAACTTCAGCATTGTTCTGGTTAATGTAGTAAACACAAATAGTAACACAGGGTGTGTGGTAATTCAGTGTATAAAACTCTTTCAAAATCCAATCCTCATGGTTAATTGCCAATCAGGATCATGTAGTGAATGTTGTTGTGAGATTAAATAGATATTGGTGATACATCAAAGGGAAACGTTCTGGTTTAAAAGACTGAAATTTAAAAATAGAATAAATTGAATCCTCTAAAACAGGAGGTGGTGGTTTGTTAATTTTCGTAAACGCAATATAATAAGATTTTATATACTATTACATTTATTTTTTATTTTTAGAATTAAAATTATTTGGAAAAACTATCACAAAGACGAAACAAAATAACAGTTTTTTTTTTCCCAAATCGGCTCTAATGTGAAATTATTTTCACAGATGATTAGACAAGTCATGTCACCATTGAATTTATATCAAAACGTCCTACAGTATGCATTCATATGATATGCGGGTAAATGCGGTACTAGGTATGGCAAGAGTTGGATCATGCAATACGTAATGCTTTTCTTGAAGATTCCTAGAATGTGCCACCACTAGAGAGCCTCTTCAAATCATACTGTGGAGTAATCTCATAGTATTTAACTCAATATTGTTTATTGGGACGGCATGACTGTTTGGATTACTCACAGCATCCAATATTTATACTACAGAATTCTCAATTTAAAGGTTGTAGAAGATTTCCTATTATTGTGCAGTATGTTCCGTTTCCAAAATAGCTCTACAGAGTATCCAGGATCTGTATTATAAGATTACGTTGGAGGAAATTCTTTGTTTGCTGGATACCAAGGCATTGAGGAATAACTCTAAAGATACAAGCAGCAGTTGTCAGTCAAGCAGCGTTTATTGGAGTCTATTCGGTTGCAAGAAAATAACCTACAACCACAGGGACGAAACAAATCCATAGAGGCGTTAAGTGATAACCTAACCTAACCTAACCTAACCTAACTTAACCTACAACCACAGGACAAACAAATCGATAGAGGCGTTAAGTGATAACCTAACCTAACCTAACCTAACCTAACCTAACCTACAACCACAGGACAAACAAATCGATAGAGGCGTTAAGTGATAACCTAACCTAACCTAACCTAACCTAACCTAACCTACAACCACAGGACAAACAAATCGATAGAGGCGTTAAGTGATAACCTAACCTAACCTAACCTATCCTAACTTAACCTACAACCACAGGACAAACAAATCGATAGAAGCGTTAAGTGATAACCTAACCTAACCTAACCTAACCTAACCTAACCTACAACCACAGGACAAACAAATCGATAGAGGCGTTAAGTGATAACCTAACCTAACCTAACCAAACCTAACCTAACCTACAACCACAGGGACGAAACAAATCGATAGAAGCGTTAAGTGATAACCTAACCTAACCTAACCTAACCTAACCTAACCTAACCTAACCTAACCAAACCTAACCTAACCTAACCTACAACCACAGGAACGAAACAAATCGATAGAAGCGTTAAGTGATAACTAAACCTAACCTAACCTAACCTAACCTACAACCACAGGAACGAAACAAATCGATAGAGGCGTTAAGTGATAACCTCACCTAACCTAACCTAAAGATACAAGCAGAAGTTGTCAGTCAAGCAGCGTTTATTGGAGTGTCTGATTTTTTATCTGTAAAAAAAAAACAACTTCTTCGCTAGTGGGAGGGAAAATGGATAACTGTAGTGTCCAATAAACTGAGGGCAGTAAACTGTACGGCCTTCGAGACTTCAAATTCGTGTCATTAAGAGAGGAAGTGGTGATTGTCCGTTTTCGCATCAGTGATTCTACGATTCTGATGAAACACGGGAACCTTCCGCAATGCTCATTCTAACGGTAAAGCACATAATCGGCTGTGTGGGTCTGAGAAGTGGATGTTTTGTCCAGTTCGATTCTCGTGGAGTCCCTTTACAGATACGTTGTTTTGTTATCTATTAATTTTATCAAAGTTTACCATTATTTACTAGGTTTAATTTTTGTTATTTATATAACATTTGTTGTACTATTGTTATTTCTATCGAAAATCTCTTTCATACAGATATTATATGTAAGGATCAATTTTGTTCAATTAAGGCTCAATCTCATAATAGCAGATATTTGTATCAAGTACTGGTCAGTAACTGTGTTATCTTGTATCAGTTACAGAAAAATCACAACCCATCTGTAATGTAGATTGGTAAGCAGATATTTTGAAAGTTGTTTAGAAGAAAAAAGAAATAAACTTCCTCATACTACAATAAACTCAGGAATAGTTATTTTTATAAGAAGTGTGTAAAGTTGATTATGGTCGCATCGTGAAAGCGCTGTGCGATAATGACACTGCACACAAGATCTTTCCTATACTTGCACTTAATTGTAGAGAGAAAAAATTATATCCTATTGCACCCTCATTGTTTACATTCACTAGTCAAAGAAACAAACTTAAACGGGTTTTAGTATTTATGTTTGGATGAGATCATGTTTAAATTATTGGTTGTTATATCAATTCTGCGATTAAAATGTTAAAGA
Organism: Aphrophora alni; assembly: GCA_963513935.1. Lineage (NCBI taxonomy): Eukaryota > Metazoa > Arthropoda > Insecta > Hemiptera > Aphrophoridae > Aphrophora > Aphrophora alni. Next base: position 108,906,943 of record OY740773.1, read on the forward strand.
CAGTTTGGCATTCATAAAAACAAATATCACTTCTACGATAAATTAAATTTAGAGCTCATTAAAAGTCTAAAACTATTTATTAAAAGATAACTATTACATATTGAACACCAGCTGATTGATAAAATGAATGCGAGATAGACGAGTAAAATTACTAGGTTTTTACTAATAATTGATTGTCACAATTGATTGTGAAATGGCCCTTTGGGGGAATCTTTTTATCAGTCAACACTGGTGTGCGTAAGAAACGGACCTCTGTGGGAATCTTTTCATCTGTCAACACTGGCGTGCGTAAAAAACGGACCTCTATGGGAATCTTTTTATCAGTCAACACTGGCGTGCGTAAGAAACGGACCTCTATGGGAATCTTTTTATCAGTCAACACTGGCGTGCGTAAGAAACGGACCTCTATGGGAATCTTTTTGTCAGTCAACACTGGCGTGCGTAAGAAACGGACCTCTATGGGAATCTTTTTATCAGTTAACACTGGTGTGCGTAAGAAACGGCCCTCTGTGGGAATATTTTCATCTGTCAACACTGGCGTGCGTAAAAAACGGACCTCTATGGGAATCTTTTTATCAGTCAACACTGGCGTGCGTAAGAAACGGACCTCTATGGGAATCTTTTTATCAGTTAACACTGGTGTGCGTAAGAAACGGCCCTCTGTGGGAATATTTTCATCTGTCAACACTGGCGTGCGTAAAAAACGGACCTCTATGGGAATCTTTTTATCAGTCAACACTGGCGTGCGTAAGAAACGGACCTCTATGGGAATCTTTTTATCAGTTAACACTGGTGTGCGTAAGAAACGGCCCTCTGTGGGAATATTTTCATCTGTCAACACTGGTGTGCGTAAGAAACGGCCCTCTGTGGGAATATTTTCATCTGTCAACACTGGCGTGCGTAAGAAACGGACCTCTATGGGAATCTTTTTATCGGTCAACACTGGTGTGCGTAAGAAACGGCCCTCTGTGGGAATCTTTTCATCTGTCAACACTGGCGTGCGTAAAAAACGGACCTCTATGGGAATCTTTTTATCAGTCAACACTGGCGTGCGTAAGAAACGGACCTCTATGGGAATCTTTTTATCAGTCAACACTGGCGTGCGTAAGAAACGGACCTCTATGGGAATCTTTTTGTCAGTCAACACTGGCGTGCGTAAGAAACGGACCTCTATGGGAATCTTTTTATCAGTTAACACTGGTGTGCGTAAGAAACGGCCCTCTGTGGGAATATTTTCATCGGTTAACACTGGTGTGCGTAAGAAACGGCCCTCTGTGGGAATCTTTTTATCAGGTAACACTGGTGTGCGTAAGAAACGGACCTCTATGGGAATCTTTTTATCAGTCAACACTGGCGTGCGTAAGAAACGGACCTCTATGGGAATCTTTTTATCAGTCAACACTGGCGTGCGTAAGAAACGGACCTCTATGGGAATCTTTTTATCAGTCAACACTGGCGTGCGTAAGAAACGGACCTCTGTGGGAATCTTTTCATCTGTCAACACTGGCGTGCGTAAGAAACGGACCTCTATGGGAATCTTTTTATCAGTCAACACTGGCGTGCGTAAGAAACGGACCTCTATGGGAATCTTTTTATCAGTCAACACTGGCGTGCGTAAGAAACGGACCTCTATGGGAATCTTTTTATCAGTCAACACTGGCGTGCGTAAGAAACGGACCTCTATGGGAATCTTTTTATCAGTTAACACTGGTGTGCGTAAGAAACGGCCCTCTGTGGGAATCTTTTTATCAGGTAACACTGGTGTGCGTAAGAAACGGCCCTCTGTGGGAATCTTTTTATCAGGTAACACTGGTGTGCGTAAGAAACGGCCCTCTGTGGGAATCTTTTTATCAGGTAACACTGGTGTGCGTAAGAAACAGACCTCTGTGGGAATGTTTTCATCAGTCAACACTGGAGTGCGTAAGAAACGGCCCTCTGTGGGAATCTTTTTATCAGTCAACACTGATGTGCGTAAGAAACGGCCCTCTGTGGGAATCTTTTTATCAGTCAACACTGGCGTGCGTAAGAAACGGACCTTAGCGCGCAAAGGTAAGATAATTTTGAATAAGCTTTTTTGTATTCAGTTTGCAATAGGAAGTAGGCTATTGCTTCATCCAAACCAGATTAATTCCAATAAATTTTTCGCACTTAAGTAACAAATAAACGTACTTTGGGCCCTCCAGTGTTGACAGACAAAATCACTCCAACAGAGGTCGGTTTCACAATCAACGCTAGTCATTTAAGAGACCCGTTAAGCCTAGCTGACGTCAAGAAAGTTCTTAATTACACAATTAAGATTTTCAGAAAACTTATCTCGTGTAATAACTTTTAAAACAAACTTTCAAGGCAATTTCTTCTACAATAGCCAAGAAACCAACACTCACATTTATTTAGAGAATCTACAGGGCTGGGTAAATACCATGTTGAACTCCATCTACTTTTTTTCATATCTTTTAAATTCCGTGAAATGTTCTTCCCACGGTATTTACATCAACAGAAATGTGTACATGGCAAGTCGGTGGCATGAATGAAAGATGAAAGAGGTACCGCTAAATTAAAAGACATGTAAAAATTGTTTGATAGCGTTAATGACGATGAAAAGATCAACGTCCTATCAATGGGGGAGAAGAAGAGAAGCCAACAATGAAAGTGACACGGACATGGGAACGTCTAGCAATCTATTTGTGAATGGTTTTATTAAAACCCGTATCCTAATGTATAGAATACTTTGTAGTTGGAACGAATTGCGCCAACATTTCCTTGTGGAGAGTTGAAAGTCAAATTTGTAAAAGTCTAATAGAAACAGTTCCGATATGTGACCAAAGTAGGATCAGGCGTTTGGGATGTAGAGCACTATAGACACGCGTTAGACAGACGGACATTCCAGGAACACTTTATTTGATCTGTGGAAAGTAAAATTTAAAACAAATATTCCCAGGGATTAGAAACACCATCACTTTAGTACAAACCCTAAGAACAACATGTGTGATCACGTGACCACACATCAGTTTATATGTGTTGATGAAGTTTATGGGGATGTAAAGGAAACCATAAAAAATAACGTAAAACTCTAGTAAAAGTCTCGTCCTCTAAATTGTCGTGTAAGCTGGAGCCTGGTCTCTCTCTCTCTCTCTCTCTCTCTCTCTCTCTCTCTCTCTCTCTCTCTCTCTCTCTCTCTCTCTCTCTCTCTCTCTCTCTCTCTCTCTCTCTCTCTCTCTCTATATATATATATATATATATATAACCTATATAGCGTACTTAAGTGCACGTCATTCATCTCTTGTATTTGTTTGTGTTTGTCTGTCAGTGCGAAACTTGAGATGAAATCAATATTTATAAACGTTATGATGAACAGAGCGTGTTTATTGCTATCCGAGTTCATTTGTTTGTTTACATAATGTGCGTGCAATACTTTCTGTTTTCTTTTTTTTGCGTTTTTGAAATTGAAGTATCAGATTTGACTGTAAATAAACAGGTGCTAATTTTAGCCGTCAAGTCTCAACACGGCTCTGCGGGAGCAACTGCTAATAATACAAGTGTACGAAAACATGATTTGACAGTTCCTAGAACGGTTGAATTGGATTTGATATTGCCTTTTAAGCTAAAAAAACTGTTTTAAAATTATTGCTTTTTAAAATCCAAGGAAAACAATTTTTAAAATAAGACAAATAGTCGTATTAAAAACACCTATACCAGAAATTCTTTGTTCTATTTTATTGGAACAAGGAGTGTACACAACAGTCGTTAAGTTATACGTCCCTTTAATTCCCGACAAATCCAGGCGTTGTTTATGCATAAAACCGAACTTGGTGTATCAATATTGCATAAGCAGCGCCCTATTCATAGCTTCAGGTTTTCCTAATATTTCCATGCGAAGTTTAGACTTCCAACATGAAGGTTACTAACTGTATGCTAATTTCGCGCGGTCATGCTTCCAATCTAATGCAGATTTTCCGTTCTATTTTATCCGAACTTATTGGAATTAATTTCTTTTCAAAGATAATTAAATTCCGAATATTTTTTAATATTCATACAGGGGAATTTCACAATCAGTCAACCTCCCTTCTCTTGCGTATCAGACCTTAGAGTATTAATGAACTATATTTGATGTTCGTTTTTTTCGTTTTTTTTTTTTATGAAGTGAGAAGTTTTTCGGTATTAAAGAACAAGCAAAATTTGAAAAGTGATTCTGCGTATCAAAATATTAAAACAAAATTTCAATGTTTCATTGTTTTTTTATCTATTTATTTAACTTTTGACGAATTAATAATAATGATTCGAATTTGCCCCTAACCACAATCACTAGAAACTTTAAAATAAAACACAATTATCTGATTAATTGCTCATTATTAATTATTTCCACTAAATGCTCTAATGTACATTTCGATAACATGGTTATCATCATCGGAGGGTCTGGCTTATAAACTAAATCTAAACTTACATATCTACAAATGAAATAAAATTAAACCTAAAACTATGATAACCTGAGTGCAAGCTAAAATCCCTCCCACTCCACAGATCAGTTGGCCAGTAAGATAGAGGCTAAGATTGTGGTTAGGGGGCAAATTCGAATCATTATTGTGAATTTCACCACAGTGCTCAACAAGATTGTATTTTGACGAATTAAAAACAAATTGGGATATTGACATCATATTTTGCAAAATAGTTACACTATTAGTTTCTAATTTACCACGAAATCTGATAATTCTTCACAAAAAACTAAAGTATTGTATAGTAAATATCTAGAATCTGTTGCAAACAGTTTGCAAACATTTACAAACTACAATTTACTTACACTTTTAATGGTGAACAAAATGCTATTTTTATTTATTCTCAGAGGTGCATTTAGAGTGGGTACGGGCTTGACAATCCCAAGCGAACCTGACTGGAACAACACGTTTTACAAGTAGTCTTGGGTTAGATTACTCTCTTTCGTCTAAACCTGACCATACAAGCCTTATTCTTGGACATCCAGCACTTTTCTGTTTTAAAATAATTCAACATGAACGGGTAAAGTTTGTCACATTGATTGTGAAACACCCTGTATATTCATTATTTGAAAGACAATACAATTGTAAACTTATCGGCCTTAGTGTTATAATGGTACACACCCTATCAAAACAAAACATAACAACTTTATTGCTTTAAAGTACAGTGTACATAAGCAAGATGTTGACCATTTACAAAAATAACATATTTTATGACATTGTTCATTTTTATCCTTAGTTTTTCTATAACTAACTTAACGGTGCATTTATAATACTTACAAAAATATTGTTCATTTTTATCCTTAGTTTTTATATAACTAACTTTCCGGTGCATTTATAATACTTACAAAAATATTTTTATACCATTATAACACGTAACACAATTTTAGGAATCGAAGTAACCAAATTATACGAACTACAATAATATCAGTACATTTACAAACGAGTTAGTTGTTTGAAGATATTTTACCAAATTAATTTATTACATTAAGTTTAAAATAGATTTTCTAAGTTTTAGGCTATACATAATAAAACGGTAGATATTTTTCATGGCCTGTACTGAGTTTGAGGTTAAGATTGTCTCTATATTACATAAATATTGCACAGAATTGTAATTGTTCAAATATTTATATCTAAAAAGATTATACCCTTCACATTCCAACAAAAGGTGAGTTATAGTGTCATTTCCTGTTATGCAGATTGGGCAGATTTCACTGGGGTTAAAGCTATAGTTGTCATTCTGCAATATTAATCTATTATATTTCTTGCCAGCAAGGCGTAATTGAGCGGTAATTCTTATTATGTATAAAGGACAATTCTCTTCAAAGTATGGTTCACAGGGGGTTAAGCCACTTATATGTCTGTAGTAATCACTGTATCTTGAATTTAAAACGGTATCAATGTCTGAGCATAATAAATTATTCTTGAATTGTTCAACTAAATCTTTTCTTGACTTTATTACATCCCAATGGTTTTGACTCTTCCAGATATTTTCTGCTCCAATCCTTCCCAGCATACATCTAAGCCAGGTAACCCAATTGTATGGGACATCCTGTGTGGAGATAGAGGCAAGCTTGAGGTAACACATACCCTATCAAAACTAACATCACCACTTTAACAGATTATTCTACTTTTCTGTTTTAAAAATCCCACCATCCCTATTATAAAGCAGATCTAATAAATGTAGCGCACTTGGACATTGTAGAAAATGTTTTATTGTAATTGTAGATAAACAAGTCTTATCCAGTAGTTTGAGTTTGTTTAAAACAGTTGTTACATGGGTTTTATGAAGTTCGTAATTATGTATATCACTACTATCTTGACGTGACGTCAGTTAAGCACTGACGAGCTCCGCGATGATTATGTATTAAAATAAATCCACTAGTTTCAGCCCCAGCCTCTAGCTTTGACCAATCATAACTATACCAACTTTGCTATTTGTCATCGTAGAGATAGGGGGGGGGGGTTTATACCATTACATACAGAATTTAAATCTGCAAATTTGTATCTAATATGGTGTATTGTGTAACGTTTATTTAGCTTCAAATGAAACCTTTTGGAAGACCGCCTAAGGCAAGAGAGAGATAACGGGGCAAACAGCAAACAAAGAAATATATATATATATATACAGGGTGTTTGGTAAAAGTGTTCCAATAATTTATGATGTTATTGTACACATTAAAATAAGCAAAAAAGTTCCTATAAACATAGGTCCTAAAACCTATAGTTTTCCGTCTATCTGTCTGTATGTGTTTTTTACATAAAGTTTTATAACTTTAGAACCAATTATAGTACAGTTATGAAATTTTGCAGTTATGTTGCCTTTTTGTATCCTCACTTGAGAAAAAAATGTGAACAAAATATCTTTACCCTTTTCAAAATGGCGGCCAATCGAAAATTTTGATGTTTAATTACGCAAAAACCACACCCTGTACAAAAATTTTACAAGAATAATAAAAATTTTGAAATGTTTTTCTAAAACTAATGGTGTTTGTTTCATTCAAATCTAATAAAAAACAACTGAGCTGTAGTAAAACACATAAAACCATGTTTTACATTAGTACACAACAGGAAGTATAGTTTTCTCGATTGTTGTACTCTGAACAGCTGATTTAAAGCCAATGATCTGATTAATGTGAACATCTGTTTATTTAAGTTAATAAAAGAATGTTTCTGTCATTGTTGGCATTAACTCGTAACTTAAATAACCTATTTCTTCTGTACTGTATTAGTGAGTGTTTGTGGTTTAGTTTTGTTTCATTATCAACAAGAAATGGAAAATAATGAAATTCATAATTTTACCAATTCAGAAATGGCAGATATTCATCTAATGTATGGCCTTGCTAATTGTAGTGGTACTGAGGCAAGAAGACTGTATCAGGAACGTTTTCCAAATCGTGTGTTACCTTGTAATAAAACATTTTCAACGATTCATCGACGACTTGCAGAGGCTGGAAGCTTTTCACACCAAAAAACAGGTAACTCAGGCCGACCGGTTTCAGTAAGAACACCTGAATTGGAAGAATCCATATTGGATGAGATAGCAGACCACCCCAACAAAAGTACTAGAGAACTTGGTTTTCAGTTCAATGTTAGCTGTGAAACAGTCTGGACTATACTACGTGAACAACAACTTCATCCTTACCACGTACAACGAGTACACTCACTGTTACCTCGTGATTACCATCCCCGAATCCAGCTTTCTCAGTGGTTTATTCGAAAATGTGTGAACCCACATTTCTTGAATAAGGTGTTATTCACGGATGAGGCCAAATTTTCAAGAACCATGATTGTTAATTCTCACAACTCACACATTTGGTCTATCGATAACCCACATGCAATTACACAGGTTAATCACCAATATCAGTTTTCTTTAAATGTTTGGGCTGGCATAATTGGTGACAAGTTGTTTGTAAGCTTTTTACCAACATTCTTAACGGCCAGACATATTTACAGTTTTTGACTGATGACCATCCAACTATTCTTGAGGATTTGCCGCTGAATACCCGCAACAGAATGTGGTTTATGCAAGACGGTGCTCCAGCCCATTTCAGTTTAAATGTTAGAAACTATTTGGATGGAGCGTACAACAACAAATGGATCGGTCGTGGAGGCCCAGTTCCTGGGGCAGCTAGGTCCCCCGACCTTAATCCTTTAGATTTTTCCTATGGGGCCACCTAAAACAACTGGTTTATTCCACTCCTGTAGATAACATCGAAGAGTTGCGAGCAAGGATATTAAATGGCATTGCTACAATCCAGCAGACACCTGGCATTTTTGAAAGAGTCCGCCAGTCAATGAGGAGGCGCTTGGATGCCTGCATTTTCAACGGTGGACGCCACTTTGAGCAATTCTTATAAGTTTTATAATATTAACTTTATAAATGTTATAAATTTACTATTAATTGTTATTAGTTTTAATTTTTTGTATTTGACCTTCATATTCCCTGAGTATGTACTAATGTAAAACATGGTTTTATGTGTTTTACTACAGCTCAGTTGTTTTTTATTAGATTTGAATGAAACAAACACCATTAGTTTTAGAAAAACATTTCAAAATTTTTATTATTCTTGTAAAATTTTTGTACAGGGTGTGGTTTTTGCGTAATTAAACATCAAAATTTTCGATTGGCCGCCATTTTGAAAAGGGTAAAGATATTTTGTTCACATTTTTTTCTCAAGTGAGGATACAAAAAGGCAACATAACTGCAAAATTTCATAACTGTACTATAATTGGTTCTAAAGTTATAAAATTGTATGTAAAAAACACATACAGACAGATAGACGGAAAACTATAGGTTTTAGGACCTATGTTTATAGGAACTTTTTTGCTTATTTTAATGTGTACAATAACATCATAAATTATTGGAACACTTTTACCAAACACCCTGTATATATATATGTATGTATGTATTTCTATTTATATTTTCTTGTATTTGTTATATTAATATTGTATTTAATTAAACAAAAAAAGATGTTTTTGTAATTTTAAATAAAAGGGAGGGTTTGTTAAATTTTCTTTTTTTTGGGGTGGGATTGTATTTTTGATTGTTGTTAAAAAAAAATTTAAGGGTTTTTAATTACTTAAACATTTTTCTTTAAGGGCGCATAAATTTTTCTTAATAACTATATATTTAATCTGGTTTTCTTGAGAGAAATAAACTGACTTGTTATTTTTTAATCTGCCTGTTCTTTTGTAAATAGTGAACTCAAGTAAGCTCAGGAACCGACATAACCTAAAGGTTCCATCACTGAACATGACCGTTCATTTTCTGGTTTTTCAGAGCTCAGCACGAATTTAATCTTTTTTTTAAATTTCCCTTTCCCGAACGGTTCAATTGTTAAGTTGATAAACACACGAGGCGGACAAAAACTATTTAAAATGGCCGTCATTTTGACATTTACTTCTGAATTTCAATAGGGTTCTATATAAGCATACTGTAGTAACCTATACCAAATTTGAAATTCCTATTTTAATATTTTTGATCGCTAACGTACGAGAGACGAGAACGACGACGGACGGACGGCAACTCAAAAATAACGTTTTTGGTTTTTCGACGATTACACCAAACTTGATTTCTAATACTAAATATGATTTGATTAGTAAAGTTAAATAATTACTCTGCTAAAACTGCGATATGATTCCAAGAAGCTATTAAAACCGGTTAATTATAATGACTTGCAAAACTTCAGTAGCAATGCGAAACTCATGCTTACAAAGACATAGGTTATGTAGGAGACAAATTGTTTCAAGTCGGCCGTGTAATTTGGCATCAATCTGGGATTTTATAATTTTAGAAATAAGTAGAAACATTCTTCGCAGGGTTTTGCTCTCGCCTCGTTGGCATTCCTTGCATCATAGAGAGGTTTCCAACAATTTGTAGAATTAAATTTTAAAGCAGACTTTATGTTTACGGCTACTTTCATGTCTCTAGAAAACATGACATTATTTACTTTCGTCATAATTTAGTTAAAACATTTTTTTTTTTTAAATCTTTCTTACTGGATGAGATTCCTTGATCTACGAATACATAATATTTTATATAAAGCTCCGAAACCAACTTTTGGAAATTACATATTGTATATTGGGGCTGTAATGACACACATCAACTTATTTCCTGTTTACCACAATGTTTTTAGACAGTTTATTTTTTATTACTAGAGACCAACTCGTACACGGTCAAGTTATATTCCTAACAAACTTCCTTTCCTTTAAAACCATAAGATCAATATAGGCTACAGTGTGTTCTATAATATGAGTAAATGTTAGTTTGAGTGAATCACACCAGACGGCGCTTCCATAGCGTGACCTTAGCCAATTACACGGCGGGACTGACCACGACCAAGGCTCTTGTGATAATATCTTTGTTACCTTTGAACATGCAATCAAGCGGGCAGTAGTAATCGCAGGCGGATAATAGATCCCAATTTGTAGGTTAGCTTTGTTTAGTTTACGTTGAAACAAGTTCTTTGACGTTTTGGAGTAAAAAGAGATTTTGATGGTGGGGTTGTTGGTTTACCATTTAAGTTGTAAAATCTTGACGTTATTCGAGGGGTGGAGGGTGTCTGTTTAATTAAATGATCTTTGTCTCTCTTTTTTAAAGGTTTTGATGACCGTAAGATTTTTTATTTGAAGCTACAAAATATTGGTTTCTGTATAGTTTTATTCGCTGAGCGGCCATTATTCTGATCACCGCAACTCCAGTTGACAAGGGACAGAAGGGTTTGACAAGTCTAGAGGGTTATCTGCTGAGCGGTACATTTTCCCGCTATATTCCTTCTCACCCCCACACTTTTATACATGTTGCTAACTGACAGTCTACCTAAAGGTTTATTACGTTTGTCAATGTTACATAGGCCAACATTCTTAGATTTATGGTAGTATTAATACACGGTCAAACACGTTCCAATAAATCTTTACGGAAAAAACATAAAAATCGGTTTTTTATTAATCTTATTTTTTTTTAAAATTATCAAAGTAAATTTTAGAAACTGAAGTAAGGTTGACTAAAACATGTCAGTTTCGAACCTAACCTAACCTAACCTAACCTAACCTAACCTATCCTAACCTAACCTAACCTAACCTAACCTAACCTAACCTATCCTAACCTAACCTAACCTAACCTAACCTAACCTAACCTAACCTAACCTAACCTATCCTAACCTATCCTAACCTAACCTAACCTAACCTAACCCAACCCAACCTAACCTAACCTAACCTAACCTAACCCAACCCAACCCAACCTAACCTAACTTAACCTAACCTAACCTATCATGGAGTATCTTAAAATCTAATTTAGCAGATAAATGTACCTCTCAGCTGTTAACTAAAGATGCGGTGCTCAGACCACTGGTGGTTCGGCGGAAGACACCTTCTGTATCTCCTACGGAAAAAAATTATAATGAAGAAGTTTGTTCAGTATTAAATTACAAAGAAAATTAAATTGATTTGTTTATTACATAACCTCAAAATTTACCTTGCACTAACCTAACCTAACTTAGTACGGACGTAGTAATTCCGACAACTCCTAACTAGATCTACATCATTACAGTCTTGTATTAGAGCTATTTCCCTTGACCAACTCTTGACGCTATTCGGCTGCTAAGGGTCTTTCATATTATTTTCTTCTTTTTGATGATGGCTGGCAAGGTTTTCAACATTGATCAGTTATTACGAAAGTTTTGGTAAAGATGCTTCTTGTAAAGACAATAATATCCGTGCTAAATATCGAGTAAAACATTTGAACGTAAGAAAAACGTATTACAGACGTTTGCTACCTTGTAGGAAAAGGTCGGTACTGATTTGAATTTTTAAAAAAAGTTCATATCTTATGTGTTATTGAATTTATAACACACTATTAGATAAAAAATTTCAGATTTCACCTCTGAATGTAATTATACCAACACCACCTCTCTACGATGACAAACATTTTATTTCGTAACCTACCTAACTAACCTAACCTAACTTAACCTTACCTAACCTAACCTAACCTAACCTCCCACAAAATGTGATATTCCTATAGTTACGAGGGCTGAGTTACCAACACAGGTGTAGTGGTGTCTCCTTCACACTTGTACAGGTTCGACTAGGATACAGGCAAAGCGAGTGGCGACTTTTTAATATTTACACACCTAGGAGATCCACTAGATTGAGGATCTGATTCTTCTGCTGCAAGTAATATCATGGTGCTCCAATTGTATGTCTTCTATATATTGTTTCTTAAATTGTATTGGTTACCAACACATTTACCAATTGTTTCAAGATTTTCCTTTATTGTGTTGATAATGAGTTAATGTAATAATAACACATAAATTCACGTTACAGACATATTTCTGAATGTCTTCTCCTATTAGTTCTTAAAATAATAAACACTAATAATAAAACAATGACAGAGTTTTTTCCCCTGTCATTGAATCTATTATGTAGAGAGAAAGCATTGTATTGGTTAAATGGTTTGTTCTTCTCTAGCTCTTGGCCTCCTTCAAAGTTCTCTGCCTGTAACTCGTCTCCTCCATCTTTTACCCTAATCCCGAGGTCCTTGCTGGATCTACACATTTTATTAAATTTCTGTCTTTCGTTGTTCCTATCCGGTCATTCTTGTTGCCAACTATTGTTCTTTTTACCATAACAGGCTTATTTATAATACGTACTGTCGTGGCAATCCCCAGGTAATTTTGTTGTATCTACACATTTTAATTTCTTCTTTTCTATCAGATCCTTTTAGACCAAATCTTATTCTCTTCACTCTCAGAGGCTCACTTATAGTACGTATAAATGGACAGGTTTCATCTGAGCTGTGGAGTTTGGGTGCGTAGTGGGTCTAGGCGTCAGTAAGGTGGTGGGGGAAGCGGCCGTCTCAGTCTGTGTCGGGTGTTGGTACTAACAACGATGTCTGCAAGACCGCTGGATCGTGGACAGTAGCCGGCGCTGACTGTCTCCCCTACAATGCCTGGAACTACAAACTTTACCTCCCCTCCACGCGCTGGTCACAGCTCAGATGAAACCTGTCCATTTATAAGGTCGTGTCAACCCCGAGAGACTCCTTTCTTTCATCCTTCCTATAGCGTCTCTCTAACCAACTCTAGTTCTTTCCCGTGCCTAACGCTATTACAGTATTTGAAATGTATGACGATTACGAGGATTTCGTCTTAAAATCACAGAAGGAAGTTTGAGAATCTTGTCAGGCAGGAGGGACTTCTTAAGGTATTCCTAATTTTGGGTTTTTGGCTCGTCATACAAAATGAGTTTTTAGAGTGTGGGAGTGTTACAAAATTGTCATGACATTTTATTTGTTTCGTTGAGCAAAAATATGTATCACGTGACAGACCATGTCGCATTGCCCTGGTACTCCCTGAAGTCATGAAAGCTTTATCTCATTACAAATAATATCTTACTAATAACAAAAGTTACACGTGTAACTCTACCATGTCCTTTCACATACTCAAACAAGTATGTAATAACTCTCCCAGACCAGACCGGAGCAAAGCAGTGATCAGCTGTCTTAGCAGTATAAAGATATATCTAGCCCACACTAGAATGTCTCTCTCTATAATTGAGTATAATGGGTTTTTAATTTGTTGTACAGAATGAGATGTATTGTGTGTGGCGTCTAAGTGGTGTTTCATTCTCACCCCCCCCCTACCCCCGCTCACCCTTCCTACAAGATACAATATTAAGAAAACCTTTCTTGTATGTAAATAATAAATGTAACTTGGAAATAAAGCGAACGTTTCCAGAGACGCAAAGGAACGCATTGCAATATCATATATACTAAACAAAAACAAGTTGACGGTAACCATTATGGAACTTACCCTGTCCCACCGTACTTTAGGCTTGGGTTACTTAATTTATTTCATGACCCTGATGTCGGCGTTTTTCGTTTTATGCATGTTCCAGTTTTATCACTTGATAACGGCGTTGATTTATATTACCGAAACGTTGTGTTTATTCTACTGCTTTTGTTATAACACATTTTATCAATCAGAATAGAAGCTCATGAGTGGAGGGGGTATGTGGTGTCTATGATATTTATTATTCATAATTCTACAGTCAAATGCAAAGTTCTAATTTTTACTCGACATGCTGTCTGTACGTAAGCACGATAGCGGTTTTCAAAAATTAAAATAGGAACATGAAATTAGGTGTATAGGTCGGACATCCCAAGGAAATTTAAAATTCGTATAATTACGAGATCCAGCAGTGGAGGCTCCTCATATGCACAGCCCCGAGGATAAGACCCCTATATCTTACAAAGTCCAGGAAACCGATGTATAGTACGGTGGAACTGGGTGAGTACCATGATGGCCTTTATAGAATTGTTCTTACTGTTAGCACGTCTTCTTTACAGAGAGAGAGAGAGAGAGACAAACATCATTGTTTTAATGTCGGTCAACTCCTTCAAACAAACAATAGCAAATTATTTTCTGTGGTTACAAGAGTGGGACCACCTACGTGAACCAGGGCAGCCACTACAACGACAAGAATGCCCAATTAACTGTATCGTAGCTTTACGTTGGTACGACATTCAACTTTTATAACCAATATTTTAAACGTAAAAATAATTTGTTATAATTATTTAGGATTTATGCATAAAATAATTAAAAATTGTCCACATGTGATTTAAGATCTTGTATTAACATATAAGAGGAACTTTAACCAATGTGCTGTACAATATTCAAATAAAACATGATGACAATTTCTCACAAATTACGTTTATAAAGCAAACGCGTCTCAGCGACAATGTCGTCATCTTCAGTTATGCACGAGTTACAATAATCTAACCTAGTACTGTACTTCGCGCCCTGTACAGTATATACAGTACCATGTGTCCAAAAAGTCGCACCCCCCCTCTTATTTTTTTAATTAATGGAAATAGACAGATTTGCTTTGGGGAAAGTTTAGATAACCAAAGGAGGGGTTTTTTGAAGTATCAAAATTTTCAACCCTTACCCCCAAAATGGGGTAATTTGGGGGTAAGTCAAGAATTTTAAATAGCAACCCCTATTGAGTGATACATCATTTTAAAGGTCTTTTCAAAATAAGAATAATGGCGCAAACCAGAGGTCTCTAAGTTCATCCTACCCATCATAGCAACCAATGTTAAGCTTTAATAAATGTTCCCAGTACACTAATACAACATATTTTAATTTACCAACTAAAAAATTTTTTTAATTTTAAATTTTAAAAATACAAGTTGAGCTCAATACATATTTAATATTATATTTTACAGTATGTTCAACCTTCCCAGTAATGACATGATCTCTTTGACGTTGACTGTGCGCGTGGACTTACTGCGCATGCTGTTGTTGGTCCTCGCTACTGTACCACAACAACTATAGTCAGTTTAGTGTCAATTCAAACATGTTACGCAATATGGTGTAATGGATTTGATTTATTTCAATAGAATCTACATTACTCATTGTGGGTAAAGGAATTTCTTTACTGGATTGTTTAATTTTAGGAAACATAATGAATTGAATACTTAGAAACGTCATCCGATGTTCTGTGTAGCTGTAAAGGAAAACTGTTCTGATTTAGTCAAAATATAATTGTATTTCGTCCTGAAAAACACACTTATACAGTTGGCTACGAAAGACTCCGGTTATTCTGTGAAATTATTAATTTCAATTGCGTAATACTCATTATCTCATTTTTATAGAAAAGTTAAAGTTGTTCAAGTTTTACGATGTAGCAAAAGGACTAAGGACGAAATGTACGTTCCTTCTTGCTCGGACTAAAGACATTCTTTCTGCAGCAAGGAATTTCTAAAACACAATCTACTGGAAAATTGTTTGTATCCGTTGAAGGAATGTCCAGTGACTGTATAAAAGTCACTTTATTAAAAGCGAAAGTTGTGATTACATTATTATATGATTTAAATACTTTAAACAAATTATAAAAGATCTTTTATGATCCAAGAATATGTAATGTTTGTTTTGATTAACATCTGGAGTGTTCTATTTTTAGGTTCGTTACTAATTGGTTTTCCTTCAGCTTGACACGTTTCCAATTAATTTAATTTCCTCTTTAGCAGTTTTTACACAATATCCTTCAAAGTAGAAGATTTTTAATTTTAAATTTAGTTTTTATTAATGAAACACCTTTAGAAACTCATTTACAAAAAAAAACAGTTGCTACCTGTTGTCACCTTGTCTCTCTGTTTCATATTTCATATCAGGTCTCTCTTGACCAACAAGGGTTCTCTTCCGATCTACTGGACGTCATTTTATGTTTCTTAAACGACAAGAGGAAATACTATTTTTGGAGTTCTTATTTCTTTACTAGTTTTGCTCATAATAATCTACGTTACATATAATATTTCCTAGTCATAATTACTTTTTTTTTTTTTTTTTTTACAATAAATAATCACTTAACAACATATTTGAAAAGTCATCAAAGTTCCAAAGTATAATGTCTTAATAATTTCTTAAATACAATTTATTGACATCAATCCATTACATCACAGTCGAGAAACTGTATAAACTACTTATGTGTTTATATAACGGATAAAGACATCATAATAAATGCAAGAAATTTATAAAAGGCAAATAAAGCTAGTTTAGAAAGAGTTTGTAGTAAAATTGCAGTTGGTTTTGTGACGTCTAAGAGATTCCTTACATCTTATAATCAATGTAAAGTGGACTGTTTGCTTTAATGTGTTCCATACCAACACCAGTAAAATGTATCTCTATATGTTACAATATAGAAAATGCAAGAACATATTTTATAAAAGGTAAATAAAGCTAGTTTAGAAAGAGTTTTGTAGTAAAATTGCAGTTGGTTTTGTGACGTCTAAGAGATTCCTTACATCTTATAATCAATGTAAAGTGGACTGTTTGCTTTAATGTGTTCCATACCAACACCAGTAAAATGTATCTCTATATGTTACAATATAGAAAATGCAAGAACATTTATAAAAGGTAAATAAAGCAAATTTAGCAAGAGTTTTGTAGTAAAGTTGCAGTTGGTTTTGTGATGTCAAAGAGATTCCTTACATCTTATAATCAATGTAAAGTGGACTGTTTGCTTTAATGTGTTCCGTAGCAACACCAGTAAAATGTATCTCTATATGTTACAATATAGAAAATGCAAGAACATTTATAAAAGGTAAATAAAGCAAGTTTAGAAAGAGTTTTGTGACGTCAAAGAGATTCCTTACATCTTATAATCAATGTAAAGTGGACTGTTTGCTTTAATGTGTTCTGTACCAACACCAGTAAAATGTATCTCTATATGTTATAATATAGAAAATCGTTTACAACCAATAAGAGCTGATTTTAGATATTTGTATGAACGGAAGATTTTTGGAAAATCTAAATTTTTCATTCATATGAATCGTAAAATAATTAGAAATGTTGATTTTGAAATATTCAGCCTCAAATCCTACGGTAGTTGAAGTCTAGACTCTTTGTTTCCTGTCTTTCTTCCTCCTGAGTCGCTGGTATTTGTTTGTACCGGGGTCGTCTTCCATTTCGATATTTTCGATTTCATCGTCACAATTGTCCGCAGATGTTCTCTTTCATCTTTGCACTTATTCACCATCACTGTTGTCCTTAAAGATATGTAGCTCGCCTCACACCTCCTTTTTAAAACTTTGCCAACACTAAAAGTTATTTATTATCTCTATCTCATTACGGAAATACTATATAACTGCAGTGTTGTCGTCTGTCCTGGTAACATTTCACACTTTTTTCGTGAAGTAATTCAATACACACAAACTAGCATCGCAGAGATTTAGCTACAACTGATCCATTTCTAATGGCCATAAGGGAGGGAGGGGGATTTTTGTTGACATTATGACAGTTAATGATGGGATTTTCCTGTTATTAAAATTTAAGAGTTGTAAAAACCTTGTAACAAAACTAATAAAATTATCTGTGTTTTACCGGAAACAAGCCTAACCCGTCTTTATAACACATGATTGTGTTACACATTTATGCAAGTAAGAAACACAGTTTTGTAATGCTTCTTTCATAAGTCCGTTGAATAATATTCAACCGATTATTCTTAAATTTGTCGTCTTTGGTATTGTTTTGATTATAATTTAATGTAGTCTTATTATAATATTATAAAATCATTTTATAATACCCACTGTTGTAATGGACACAACCCTGTGCTTTTATATGTCTGACAGACAAGATATAGTTTAACCTTTCCATTTATATATGTTGTGAGAGGAGAGGGGTGATTTTTCGTCTCAAAATAAACAAAATGTGTCCTGTACACATATGTCAAAAAAAGCTTAGTTTTGCATCTATCATCTTTTTTGTTTTTCATAAAAGAAAATATTATAACTTTACAAATATATATGTTATGGAGCTCAGATTCGGTATACGCATTTTAAATATTGTAGAAATGTACCCAAAACAAAGGCTTTATTTTGTAATTTTAAAAATGGTGGCCGTTAAAAATTTTTAATGTTGGTTCCTTGGGTCTTTTAGGAAATGTTAATAGTATTGGTATATCAAGGTTGTTTAAAACAATTGTTACACAGGTTTTCTGAACCTTGTAATTCTTGCTTGTGTGTAACTATAGTGGGAAGAGGCGGTGCTACGTTGCCGTAGCTGCGTTAGATCTGTCTCACATTTTTCTTATCAGGCTTATTTTGACTAATTCTTGTTCTCTTTCAACCCTGGCGGGGGCTGGTGGTCTTTATTTTATGATTTCTTTTTTTTTAATGTAAGGCAATGACGACTGATGAGGTTTTAGACTTTAAACAATAATAAAAAAAATATATAATATACAAGTTTTCATCTTAAAGACTGAGTTCCCCCAAAATGTGTTGGACTTTATTTTATTAATTTAAGTGTGTGAATTATTTTGTCAAGTACCAATAATTTTCTCTACAGTATATCTAAACAAAATAAAATGTTAGTTTAAATCAAAAGAGAATAAAACCATTTTGAAGTCATAAGTTTGTTTTCAAAGCAATATTAACTGAATTCACCCAGAAGTGTTAATTTGTTGTAATAGTCACAATAGCGATATTTTGTTGTTTCAAATAAATTTCGACAGTACTTTAATGTTTAAATAATTTAAATCAGCTGTTGGATACGCCTAATAGGAGTTCAGATTAAATCATATATCTCTGAGTTAGTGTAACGTAAAAACAATTGAATTGAATAGTTCAGAACTGTACGTCCGATGTTAGATGAAACTGAGCAAGAAAACGATAAAACTGTTGTAAGTAACCTCCCCCCCCCCATCCCCACGAAACATTAACCCCATTCAGATCCTCTACCTAAGTGTAAGTCTAAATAGTTGAAATATTTAAGTAGCAGGAAATCCACCCTTGTCTGGAGATATTTTCAAGCGTATAAAATCTCTGGGAATAAACAACCCTACGTTTATATAATAACCCCAAACTGTAAAATAAAACAATTGTAGATTCGTTGTTTTAATTGTATTAAATTCCAAACCACAATATTTTACTATTTTATAAGTACTTAACATAAATAAAACGGAAGAATGAATGGCGCTTCGTGTTTTAGTGCCTTTACAAGAATAGTGTACAGGGAAAGAATTGAAAAATTAGTAATGTATTTTATGTAGATAAGAGATTAAAGTAGCAGTTTCCTTCCTAGATAACATAGATATTTTTAATAATTGTTTTTTTTTTTTTTTACAAATGATGATGTTTGGGACAACACCTGCCAAGTTATCTTTGCATTGCGATAAGACTCCAGTTATTCTGCGACATTATTAATACAACAACGGAGCTGTTCACTCTTGTATGGAAAGGGGTAACATCGTTCAAGTGTTACGTTGTCGCACAAACTTCTTAAACACATTAAGGACTAAGGACGAAATGTGCGTTCCTTCTTGCTCGGAGTAAGGACATTCTTTATAGCCAGGAATTCGTAAAACACAATCTACTGGAAAATTGTTTGTATCCGTTGGAGGAATGTCCAGTGACTGTATAAAAGTCAATTTATTGAAAGTTTATGCTGAGATATTTTACTCAATATTGTAGGTAAAAGTAGGTATTTACTTTTTGTATTTCATATATGCGTAGTATAGGGAAAGGTTATGTTGTGATTGGTTGAAAGATAAATTTCCAGTTGTCTACGTATATATTCATTATGAGATCCAAGTGCATTTTAGAGCGAGTATACAGTGTTTTAATACCCAAACGTATGGACCGATTTTAAACAAATTTAGCATGTGATTTTTTTCTAAATAGTTTACATCTCAGAACGGCTTAACCGATTGAGTTGAAATTTTGCACGGTAGTAATCAATGTAAAAGAGCTAGTTGGTAAAAAAAATCAACTTGTTCCATTAATCCGTTTCAAAATGGCGGGACTTCAAATATTTCAAATAAAAATAGGCCTAACTCATTAAAATTTCACATCAATCTAAAGATATAAATTATGTAGATTTAAAAAAAAAAATAATGGCTGAGAGCTGGTAAATGTAGCGTTTTCGGAGATATGTCGGTAGGAACTTTGTTCTTTAATTTTGACCCACATAAGCACCCCTTGAATTATGTCCGCGGATTACAAAAACCACCCTGTATATTAAATCAACCATAGGGCTGTCATAAAATACTTAATTTCTCAATATAAGCTCTACCGATTTCGTTCTAATTTGTGAAGATTAATGACCCCCACCTTTGTAGAAAACCGTAAGTAAACTAGTTGTACAGTTCAGGAATAATTCTTTAAAAAATGAATAGATCTTCACCGCCGTCATTAAAATTTAATTTTTGTCAATTACGACTTAAAGGTAATATTGACAATTTAAATTTATATATTCCACAAATATTAACTTGGTAAGAGTAGAGACGGCTGTACCATACAGTTTGCTTCTGATATTGTGCACTCTTTGATGTTGTTTAAAGGTAGAATACCTCTATGTCATCGTAATAAAAGAGAAGAAGAAACATCATCGAGATGAAGACCTTTCAGAAATAATTGGCAAAATAAAGCCGAATATGAACGCTGATTGTCGTCACTGGAAGGAGAGAAGTAACATTATGCTCTACTCACATATTTTAAAAGAAATTAATTAATTTCACAACAAAAAAATGCTGATAGAGTAGATTTATTTCTTTGTTGTTTAAATGGGGAAAATCTACAAAATTTAATTTTTTTTTTAAGCAAAGCTGACAATTTTTTGGTTAATACACCGCAATGTGTGACTACAAGGTCAAGTAATCGCGAATACTCTTAGTGACGTCAGCGGAAGAGAAAAAGAGTTGGTCAAGAGAGGCCTGATTTGAAAGGAGAGAGAGAGAGAGAGAGAGAGAGAGAGAAAGAGAGAGAGAGAGAGAGAGAGAGAGAGAGAGAGAGAGAGAGAGAGAGAGATATCTATTACGTGAAAACAAGATGATACAGATAGCATCCACACCCGTAGGCCTACTCTCGATTAGTAAACCTCTGAGTTGGTCTTCTATTAATATAAACTCTATACAAAATTGAAAATAACCTTCTTTAACTGAATCTGAATATTTTCCGGTTAATTCACCCCAAGGTGTGACTACAAGGTCAAAGCGTTAGAGTCGGAAACGAACAAGAGTTGATCTCCAACTAAGGACCTCGTGATTGGCACTCATAGTGAGTGAGTCACTGACACATAATAGCCTAATAGTGTCGGTAGTTATAGGAAACCGCAAATCGTATATCCTTCATATATTTATACACTTATTCGTATAAACAACACAAACACGAATAATAGACTCCATTTAATTAAGAAATTCATTACAATTTTCTAATTTAATCTCAGAAAAATAATTTTATATTGTTGAAACTAAAATTTAATTTTTTTCCCCTATTCGCTAGTCGAGTGGTAAGACTGAATAACCTCAAAGATTTCCAATTATGGCGAAACTGGTAAGACTGCTTATTGTAAACAAGGTTTTAAAGCCGGCCTTCAGACGTTTCCGTATTGGTTGCATGTAACGAGCTGTTACTGGAGATTACGGCAGATATGACGACAAACAAGGGAATAACTCCATCGGATGACCAACCTGTTGGTTGCTATGGTAACGCTCTCTTTCCTACTCATAGGAATATAAACTGAGCTGTAATTTCTAATAATAATATCTTAATCGTATCTGTACTAATTTAGTTGGATATGTGGGATTGCCTCTATGACGTTTATAAATATATAATATAATTGAAATTAGTTTCATAAAAAGACGTAACATCACCCTCAGGGGCTAAATTATAGTCAGTAGGGGATTGACAATCGCTGGATATACAAGTTTTTCGGTTAGACCCCCCCCTCTATCTTCTTTCCGAACTTTCTATCTTCAAGACTCTCATAAACAACTCTTGTTCTCTTCCGGCCCCGAAGCTATTAAAGTATTCAAGATTACTTGACCTTGTTGTCACACCTTGAGGTGAATTAACCGGAAATATTCAGCTTCAATTTTTACTGAACCCCTCAAAGGATTACTTATCGTGAGTATGTTGCGTGGCAATCCCTAGTGGGCTTATCTGGATCTACTCATTTTTTCATATTGTCTTCCCCTTTTATCTTCTTTTCTATTTTGTTTCTCTTTACCAACTCTTGTTCTCTTCCAATCATGATGCTTAAAATATTCGAGGGCAGGGGTTTTATTTTACATTATTTTCTTCCTTTTTTTTATAAGGCTATGATGACTGAGCGATTTTTCGTCCTTAAAACAACAAGAAAAACATGATTATTTATATAACAATGATAAACATTCGAGCATCGTTTTTCTTCCGCAAGCATTAATTTGTAAAAAAAAATCCTATTATTTCGTATCAAGAGAGCAATTTGATCGTCCTAACAAGATATCCAATCGTCGTTTGATAACCGTCTCCGTGTGTGATCAGCAACATTTTCAAAGAAGCATAGGTTTCATATGATGTGGTAATACATGACGCGAAAGGAGTGCTACATTAAAAAAAAAACTTTAAGGAAATGTCACATCAAAAGGTAATCTTCAATCGTAATGGTTTTAAAGTCACTCGACTACTTATTCTAAAATATAAAAAATCCATGTGTCACACACACTTACGTTGTCTGGGGTTTAATAGTTTTGTTGGAGAAAGAACAGTCTCGGACATGTTTTTAATCAGTCGATGTATGGTTATTTTAAGCTGCTGTCAACACTTAAAATTGACCGTTGGTGTCATACATCAACTGCCTCCGTATTAGAGGAAAGGTTTTAACAAGGCTGTCCATACAGCTGATTCAACAATGGATCTACTGAAACTTTTATTAGAAGAGTATTGTTGACAGCTAGGGGTTGTGTAAGGAATCGTGTATTCCACAATGATTATCACTCTTAAATGAAATATAAATAAACTGATAGCAGGAACTGGTGCTAATACTGGGAAGAGCAACTAGAAATATTCAAGGAAGAGTATAACTTTGTATTCGTGAAAATGGTAGAAATGTTTTGACTGATTTTCACGTTTTATGGTGTCAGAAAAGCAAAACATTGTTGACAACATGTTGTCCGTCCGTCCGTCCGTCCGATGTCGTTGCCGTGTGCACGTAAGCTACAAAAATCGGCTACAAAAATTAAGATAGGAACATGAAATTTGGTATAGAGGACTTTAATAATCTGTATTGAAATTCAGAAAAAAACTGAATTGAATTAGATAAAATGGCGGCCATTTTAAAACAGTTTTCTGTTCATGTCTTGTAACAATCTAAATTGATAGATATTTGCAGATTTCAGTTCTCCATGTAATGGTACCAAACCCTACCCGAAGTTATTGTCAACAATGTAGTTTGTGTATAGTTACAAGATCTGACAGCCTCCTTCACATGTGTACAACTTCGTGGCCCACTAGAGCGAAGCGACACATCTACAAGGCCCTAGCTAACATCAGGAAAGTAGGTGATACATACAATTACACAACTTTATTTAACAATGAGACTAGTACAACAAAGGAACACTTTGAGAATTATTCAGTTAATTTTTTTTTGTTTTTAACAAACTTAGTTTTATTTTATTTTGGTTTAAAATTATTTCCAACTGGAAACTGTTGCAGGGTTTTTTAGATTTTACTTTGTTTAGATGCACTGCAAAGTGAATTATTGGACCTTGACAAAAATAATGCAGACTCTTGACAGCGTTTTATATGAACACTCTTACAGTCCTCTACATAAAATGTAATGTTCCCATCTTTATTTATGTACCTAATATCGCCTAATGACGGCATGTCGGAAAGATGAAAGAAAGTGATCTAACCCATGATCAGATAAAAATTGTGTAAATCTATCTAGGGGGTACCTCGTGATTGCAATACCCCCCCCCCCCTATACTTTCTAATGAGCTTATAAATGAAATAATAAAACATGAATAAAACAAAGTCCAACACATTTCAGGGGAACTCAGTCTTTAGGATATTGTATTTTATATATGTTTTGTTATTGTTTAACGTAAATGAAAGTCATAGGTCATCATCGCCTTACATAAAATAGAAAGAAAACATTAAATAAAGACCTCCAGCCCCCCGTCAGGGTCGAAAGATAACAAGAATTCGTCAAAAGTAACCTGACAGGAAAATGTAAGAGAGAGATCTAACCCCACATGATAAAAAGTGTAGGGAACCTAGCCACGCCCCTACTCACTGTTTTAAAATAACTAACCCTACTAAGTAAGACCCCTTGATCTACAACAAGGCTCAAGAAATTAACATTTAAGCAATACATTAGGGAATCTGCTTGTATTATCGGCCTGGGTAAGTACCATGATCGTTAAAAATTATATTTCTAAAACAATATTTTAATTTTTCAAATTTGAATATGTATATCGCAATAACTGTAAAGAATCATTCTGATAATATTTAGGTTGCGTTTTATAATGGACCAAAGTAATACAACTACAGTCTTTGTATTTGTACTGTACTTGCAATAGTTAAAATATTTAACTAAGAAGAAAAACCCATCTCGTCCAGACTTGAGGAAAATTTACAAGCCTATAAAATGCCGAGGAAATAAAAATAACTTTTCGGTTTATTGCAACAAAGGTCGGTACAGGCTGTGAGTGCAATTTAGTTTTAAAACTTAAACTGTGCAAGACATTACGGATTTATTGTTTTAATTTTGCCAAGTTTTATGACGTGTCTTTCCTCATTGAATGTTAAACAACTTTGGTTGAACTGAGATGTCCTGATAGGTATAAAAATAGATTTTATGGAAAACAAGTTGACGAGTGTCATCATGCTACCCAGCCTGATTAGTCAATGTAATAGAGTGTATGTAAAGTAGAAGACTTGAGCCTTTGTAGAAATTTTTAAATTATATTGTTAAATCAAGGGGTCTCACCCAGTACTAAAACAGTTGTTATACAGGTTTAAACTCGTAATTGCTAGGCGCTAGTGGACCTCGTATATATTTAGAAGTCTCCACTCGCTTCGCTCGGCCGTGGTAGCCCTTGAAACTGTACATAAGAAACCTTCACTTATTATTCTCGTGTTGATGACAGCCCTGGCAGATCTCTAAGCTATACAAATATCACATTTTAATATGTTAATATTGGAAATATATTTTGACAATAACTTCCCTATTTGTCGTCGTAAAGAGATGGGGTTGCTACCATTACATGTAGAATTAAAATCTGTAAATTTCATCTAATTTAGTGTACAATAACTTCAATAACTCAAGAAATATACTGTAAATGAAAAATTGTTCAAAAAGCCGACATTTAACGTTTTCAATTATATTTTTCTAAATTCCGTAGCGTTTTATATAAGCACTCTATAGTCCCCTATACCAAATATCATGTTACCATTTTTATTCTTGTACCTAATATCACCTTATCATACAGACAATGGCCACGGAAGAACGGCTTGTTGGACAAATGAAAGAAAGAGATCTAACCCAAGATCAGATAAAAATTGTGTAAATCTATCTATAATAATGGTTTGAATATACCCCTTACCACAATCACTAGGAACAATAAAAACACAATTATTGTACTTTATTTTGTTTATTTCTCTAAATGCCCTAACGTACATTTCGATACCATGGTTATCATCATCAGAGGGTCTTGACTCTAAACTGTACTACATCTAAACTTACACTTCTACTTCTGAAATAAAACTAAACCTAAAACTACAATATCAAGATTTTAACCTATAATCCCTCCCACTCCCGAGATCATTTAAATCTATCTATAAATAATGGTTTGAATATACCCCTAACCACAATCACTAGGAACAATAAAAAAACAATTATTTTACTTTATTTTGTTTATTCCTCTAAATGCCCTAACGTACATTTCGATAGCATCATCAGAGGGTCTTGACTCTAAACTGTACTACATCTAAACTTACACTTCTACTCGTGAAATAAAACTAAACCTAAAACTACAATATCAAGATTTTAAGATAAAATCCCTCCCACTCCCGAGATCATTAAAATCTATCTATAATAATGGTTTGAATATACCCCTAACCACAATCACTAGGAACAATAAAAAAACAATTATTTTACTTTATTTTGTTTATTCCTCTAAATGCCCTAACGTACATTTCGATAGCATCATCAGAGGGTCTTTATTCTAAACTATACTTACATCTAATCATACACTTCTACTAGTGAAATAAAACTAAACCTAAAACTACAATAACAAGATTTTAAGCTAAAATCCCTCCCAATTCCGAGATCATTTAAATCTATCTATAAATAATGGTTTGAATATACCCCTAACCACAATCACTAGGAACAATAAAAACAAACAATTATTGTACTTTATTTTGTTTATTCCTCTAAATGCCCTAACGTACATTTCGATAGCATCATCAGAGGGTCTTGACTCTAAACTATACTTACATCTAAACATACACTTCTACTTGTGAAATAAAACTAAACCTAAAACTACAATATCAAGATTTTAAGCTAAAATCCCTCTCACTCCCGAGATCATTTAAATCTATCTATAATAATGGTTTGAATATACCCCTAACCACAATCACTAGGAACAATAAAAACAAACAATTATTGTACTTTATTTTGTTTATTCCTCTAAATGCCCTAACGTACATTTCGATAGCATCATCAGAGGGTCTTTATTCTAAACTATACTTATATCTAAACATACACTTCTACTTGTGAAATAAAACTAAAATTAAAACTACAATATCAAGATTTTTAGATAAAATCCCTCTCACTCCTCAGATCATTTAAATCTATCTAGGGGCTACCTCGGGATTGCGATACCCCCTATACTTTCTAACAAGCATATAAATGAAACAACAATAAAGGACGAGTTGGTTGAATTATCCTATAACCAAAGGCGAACATAAATCAAAATGTTTGGGCCTAACATAAATCATAATAATCATGATTGAGACATAAGAGGCTTACTTAATACAATACTACGTTTATTAATTCAAACTGGTTTCAACGACAAAGTCGCCATCTTCAGTGATGTACGAGCTACGATAATTAAACTAAATTTTAATGTATTACGTTATTTTACAATCAAGTTTAAATTTAAATAAATAAATTTTCATTTGTATTATTATTACAAATTATAACATTTAAAATAATTATTCCAAATTGAAAATTCCAATCTTGATAATAGAGTACCAACAATTTAATTTATGGTTGTGTATTTTTAGCGCTCACTATAACGTATTTTAAAAGAGTAGCTTATTTAACACATTTCATTGTTGTTTTACGAGCATATTACTCTCATGTTATACATTTTAATCACATCATTATTTGACATGGCGACTGGTTGTTTGATTTGCAGAACACACATCTCTCAACATTCCGACGGCCTTTGGAAAATAATATTTAATTGAATTAATTTTCACAATTTTGTTTATTCGTTTTAATTATATAATGTTTTTGTTGTTTGTAAAATAATTTACCAACACCATTAGTTATGATTTAGTGTGTAAAGCACTGCAGATGTAGCATAGCAAAACACCTTCCAGGGGCTCACTGTAGTGAAATACCGAGAGACCTAGATCTTTTTTCATAGCGTCTTGGATTAGATCAATCTTTTCATTTTTAGTATTAGGTCTCTCTTGACCAACTCTTATTCTTTGCCGACCCTGACGCTATTAGATTATTCGATGGTTAGGTGTCTTCATTTTATGTTATTTTCTTCTTTTTTTTATGAAGTAATGCTGACCGAGAGGCTTTTCACTTTCAAACAACAAGATAAAAACACTGCAAACCATTGGTTCAAGTTATACTGTTAGAATAAATAGTGCAGAGAAATATTGCACAAATTTTCTCACTTTTTCATCAGCATCACTAAAAGTGCCATTTCGATAGTTGTTAATCAAAAATTGAAAATAATCATTGGACGTTTGGACGTTGTCTTAAGGACGTTTTAAAAGTAAGATTTGAGACAGTTACATGAATAAGTTTATATTTGGAAGCATTTTGGTGTTAATTTTTGACAGTACTTTAACAACAATTGAATTACCTTATATGGTTTCCGCCAGGTGACTTATTTTTTAAACTTTAACGCTTTTCAAAGCATCTGTTCCATCTTCAGAGTTATTTTCACTCAGTTGAGATCGTTAAGAACATTAAAATAAAATATAAAAACACACAGACATTTATATATATATATATATATATATATATATTTATTAATTTATACATCACTTATCGTATCGCGACACTTTAAAAAAGGAAGTCACCTGGCGGAAACCATATAAGGTAATTCAATTGTTATTTAAAACAATAGTGACTTGGATACTAGCAACATGATTCTTAAAGTACTTTAATGTTTAAATAATTTAAATCAGCTGTTGGATAATACGCCTAATAGAGTTCAGATTAAATCATATATCTCTGAGTTACTGTAACGTAAAAACAATTGAATTGAATTGTTCAGAACTTTACGTCCGATGTTAGATGAAACTGAGCAAGAAAACGATAAAATTGTCGTAACTAACCCCCTCCCCCCCACGAAACATTAACCTCATTCAGATCCTCTACCTAAGTGTAAGTCTAAATAGTTGAAATATTTAAGTAGCAGGAAATCCACCCTTGCCTGGAGATATTTACAAGCGTATAAAATCTCTGGGAATAAACAACCCTACGTTTATTCCAACAATAGGCCTACTGTGTACGTAAAACCATCAAAGATTTTCTGTTTCAGTTTCACTAGGCTCTATACAGATATAAAGGGTGTCCTTAAGCAAATCTTTGGGATATGATTCTGTGGGACAGGATAAAAGAAAAAATAGTTTTCCAGATATTTGCCATTTTATTTGTTACAAACAAATAAAATGTAACTTTGGAAATGGAAAACATATTGATTTAGTAAACGTATTTTGTATGTTACGTTTAAGTGTATACAGAAAAGTTTTGTTTTGTATATGTTTTTCTGTAGATCGATAGATAACCGAGTTTTCGACAAAAAAATATAATTTATTTGTAATTTTTCGCAAAACAGTTTCAAAATGGCGACCAATTATAATATTATACAATGTGTTTTGTTATAAATTTAAATATTAACAAATAAATGTTGTCAATTATTGTATAATTTAATTTTCTACAATTTTAGTTTAATTTTTTTTTATTTGTTTAAATAATTTTATCAACTTATGGGGGGGGGGATTTTTAATTATCATTAAAACATTAGTCGCCGTTTTGAAACTGTTAAGGGAAACATTACCATTTTTTGTACATTTTTGGGCATTGTATTTTACTATTTACCAATGATCAAAATTGCATAATGTATTGGTTTATGGTAGCCTAATCTTGTTGTAGACAATTAGCAAGAAATTATGTTTTTAGTGTTTTGTTGATAACTCAGCTGCTATCCTTTGACCTATACGGAAAATTAAAAAAAAAAATCTTTCGTTAAAAAAAGAAAATATTATCTCTACTTAAATTTTTTGTTTAATGGTAATGGTTTTCGAGATATATGTTTTCAAAATGTGTAAAAAGGTCTTGATTTTCTTTTGTACTGGTAAAGAATTACATAAATAATGTGTATACCAAATCATCACTCAATAATGTTTTAAAAACAACAATACAAAATGGCCGACAAAATGAAAACGGAGCTATTGTTGACTTTGTTTTTACAATTTTTTTCTGTAAAATCAGCATCCGAAAAATTGCCATGGAATTATGAATCACCCTGTATTTCACGGACTTTCTACTTTCAGTGTAAAATTCCACATTTTATATTTTGTATGTAAGATATTTTGTTGTAAACAACACTTTTCTAACATCTCTTGATTGGTCACATCTCTGTCAAGGCCTTTTATCCGACTTTCAGATATTAAATTAATAATTAATCCACCAAGTTGTTTACATGTAATTATAGATTTCTCTCACTATCGTACGTTTCACCTTCAGGGGTTCACTTAGAATAGTTACTGGCTTGGCAATCCCGAGAATGTCTAGCTGGGATATACACATTTTTCTTTGTGTTATATCCCTCTATTTTCCATCAAGTCTTTTCACCAACTATTGTTATGTTCCTCGAGGTCTTGTGGTGTTTATTTTGTTCTGTTCTTAACTTTTCACCTACCCAGTAGCTACAGTAGAAGTATAGGGTAAGTTTGATAAATCTCTCTAGGCCCTCCGGGGAAAGAGATGGAAACCATCCTAGACAACCCTATCGGTAGTATCTGTTCCTTCATAAGGATGACGGGTATTACTGAATGGGTGTAGGAAGGAAATTGGGGCGGCAAAAGATCGCTAGGTCGACGCCGGTGAGGCTTCTGAAAGAGGCTTTCACAGCCCAGAACGGAAAAAAAAGTTTGATAATCGTCAGAAATTTCGACCTCCTTTTTCTTTCTAATTTTACATTTCATAACCTCAGAAAACCGAAAAATGTTTGGACTTGTTAATATGCACACCTACGAGCCCCGTCAGGGCCTAGCCGACGTCAAAAGAGTGATATATAGAATTAAGAGGTTCAGAAAACCTGTGTAAGAATTCTTTTAAACAAACTTATAAATAGACAGGTTTCATCTGAGCTGTGACAAGCGCGTGGAGGGGAGGTAAAGTTTGTAGTTCCAGGCATTGTAGGGGAAACAGTCAGCGCCGGCTACTGTCCCTGATCCAATGGTCTTGCAGACATCGTTGTTAGTACCAACACCCGACACAGACTGAGGCGGCCGCTTCCCCCACCACCTTACTGACGCTCAGATGAAACCTGTCTATTTATACCCTACTGGATAAGACTTCATCATCTACCAATACAATTTAACATTTCTTACAATACCCAAGAGATATTACATTTAGAGAATCTGGTTATTTTCATTCATAATGTAGCTGGGTAAGTACCATGATGGCGGCCTACGAGTTGTTTTTATATTGTTTGTTATTTATTTTTCACGAAATTCCTACAGTTTTGTATGCTTGGTTATGTTAGTTCCATCAAATTGCATTAAATACCAGTCTGCTAAAACTAGAATTCAAACCGTGTAAAGAATTAATTACCTGACAACTTATCCCCTTTACTGGTTTGAAAGTTATTTGATAGTGATGGATTATTTGTCATTTGTCATTATATGTGTGTATAAAAACGAATACACAACGTTTCATGAGTACGGATCTACTCCCCGTTATCACTTGATAAACCTCGTATTTGTAAACGGCTACATAGATCTATTTTACTTGATGACGGAAATAGTTTTATACTGTAAAAACGTGGAATATTAGTTTCATATACTCAACACACCCTTGTAGCCTAGGGCTTGAAACATAATCTAAAATTAGTGATATAAGACAGTATAGTAGCCTTGTAGCCTAAGGCTTGAAACATAATCTAAAATTAGTGATATAAGACAGTATAGTAGCCTTGTAGCCTAAGGCTTGAAACATAATCTAAAATTAGTGATATAAGACAGTATAGAATATCCAAAGAAAGCCTATCAGAAAAACGTACAAAACTAATATTACTAACAAGTGTTTAAGTATATTTGTCGTCCTGAGTATATCATTAATAAACGACGTTTCGAGAGTATGGGTCAACTTGCGTTTTCAAGTGATAAAACTAAAATGTGAGAAATATGAAAAGAGGCAACATAACCTAATTGCCAAGAACCATGTTGGAAATTTAAACTAAACTTACTAATCAAGACACCTCCCCCCCCCCAGTTATTGAATAATGTAATATAGCGTCAGAGTTGAAAATAACAAGAGTTGGTTCAGAGAAGACTGAGGAAAGATCTAATCCACAAATAAAACCATGTGTAGATCCAGTTAGAATACCTCGGAACGGTCTCACCATTACTATAGGTAAGCTTCTGAGAGACAGTTGAAGTGCTGGACTCCGTTTCTGAGTCTTAGTTACTCCTACTTGGAGGGGCGGAATTAAGAAAGTAAATTCATTCCTTCAATGATCCTATCGACTTTACAGTTACAATATAAAGTATGACTTTACAACTCCCACATCTCCTAGATAGATACAACATCCTCTTTCAATTTACTTGCAATTTTAAAATCTACCCTGCGACAAGTTTACCTTTGGTTGCAGAAATAAAATATTAAGTCAATCTAAACATCTAAGTCTTGTAACAAGAACACCCAGTGGTTTCGATTATTTCGTTTAGAATCGAGATATGTAGACAATTCAATTTATAAAATATCGATATTCTAATATCTCCAGCCTTGCGTTGCGGATTATTGGGTTCAGAT
The DNA here is from genome assembly GCA_963513935.1 of Aphrophora alni. Lineage (NCBI taxonomy): Eukaryota > Metazoa > Arthropoda > Insecta > Hemiptera > Aphrophoridae > Aphrophora > Aphrophora alni. The sequence continues at coordinate 108,939,488 of OY740773.1, forward strand.
ATTCCCACGTATGGAATTTATCATAAAAATGTGACGAATTTTATTGCATTTCTCAATAAAGAGATTGAGGGGTGAAATATTGTTTTTAGAATCTGATGTATTGTTCCTCTCGGTCATCATTGCCTTATAAAAACAAAATAAAAGACCTTTGACTAGACTAATAACGTCAGAGTGGGAAGAGTTGGTCAAGCAGGATGATGGAAGAGAGGGATCTAACCCAAGACTACATGACAATAAGTGTAGATTCAGCTAAGCTCCCTCGGGATTGTCATTTGTTTACTCACTATATAACGAGCTTTTGGAATGCTCAAATTGTCCACAATAGTCAAATTATATGAATTGTTATTAGTGATATATTTATTGTTTTCTAATTTAATTGTTTTTTGTTTTGTTTTAGGTAAGTTATTTTGCCAAACTGATTAGCCTGCATGTAATGGTACTTGGTGCTTGATTTGGTAAGTAAATGACTATAAACTGAGGATGTCAGTCATTATAGTAATAAGAACGCTATCTTAGTTTAGTTTTAAAAGGACTTCCATTCCATTTAAGGATCGTTTCTTCCATTTCCTTTCTTTATAAGGAACAAAAGTTTTAATTTTATAGGGAACACTTCGCAGTGTCGATTCTCCCAAGTCGTTTTAATGATTATGAGGTGTGTGTGTGTTTGTGTGTGTTTGTGTAGGATTTTTCGCCAATTTAATTCAGGTGATATTAAGGGATGATTCTGAGATACTGTATTAGGTCTTCATGCGTCACCCTTAATTTTGTTTGGTAGTACAGGGTTATTCAAAAAGAAATGTACACTTTTAGTTGACTGGAACATCTAAGGTGTAATTAATAGGATAACAGGATTTACACAGCTGGAAAGAGCACATTTTAAAGTTTTATTTAACATTATACAGATGTTCGTTCAATGTGGCCTCCACACGTCACTCGGCAGACATCAATACGATAATCGAGTTTTGTCCAAACTCTTTGAAGAGTGTCCAAATCAACACTTCGTACTGCTGTTGTTTTAACTTCAAGAGGGCTGAAGAAGAATGAACACTTTATCCTTTATGTACACCAACAAAAAGAAATCACAAATGGTTGGATTGGGGCTTCTAGGAGACCAACACAAAAGTGACATGTTTTCATCAGCTGCGTGACCAATCCAACGCTGCGGAAGATTTTCATCCGGTTAATCTCTCACATGGATTAGCCAGTATGGCGCCGTCCCATCTTCAACCCAAAAGTTGTCAATGTCTTCATTTAGTTTAAGCATCAGTCACTCACTCAACATTTCCAAGCTAGGTACTATTATGGCCGTATTTTCTTGAAAAATGAATGGGCTATACACCTTTGTAGTTGGTACAGTACAAACAACGTTCAGCTTAAGAGAATCTTTCTCATGCTGTACGACTGCTCCAGGATTTTCAGTTCCCCAAATCAGGTTTCATCTTAGCTGTGAGTCTAGGCGTAGCCAATGCAGCAATAAGGTGGTGGGGGAAGCGGTCGCCTCAGTCTGTGTTGGGTGTTGATACTAACAACGATGTCTGCAAGACCGCTTGATCGTGGACAGTTGTCGGCGCCGACTGTTTCCCCTACAATATCTCTGTCCCCACGCGGCCTCGAACTACAAACTTGTACCTCCTTTCCACGCGCAGCTCACAGCTCAGATGAAACCTGTCCATTTATACATTGTGCTTCTTGACTGATATTGAAAGTTCACGTATCATCAAAATTGAGTCGTTAAAAAACAACCATCTCCACTAAATCATGTTCAACTTTGTCGTCAACCCTTTTATCTTGCAAAAGTTGTGACTTATAGGAGATTAATGAACGTATGTAAAGCTATGAGGTTCACAATGACTGACACGAGCGAAGCGAGTATAAACTGTTTAATACCCACACATCTACGAGGCCCGTATCTGTAATGATATACGTTATTACGAGGTTCAGAAAACCTGTGTAACAACTGTTTTAGTCTAACTTACTCTATCGTTTAAGACCCCCCTTGATCTACCAATACAATGTAACAAGGTTCAAAAACCTACTTTTGAGTATTGTTACATTTAGAGGCTCTGTTTATATGATGGGGCTGGGTAAGTACCAAGATGGGGCCCAAGAATTTGTTTAGGTTTCACCCTTAACTAAAGAACATACATAATGTTTTAAGTCTGTTTATGTTAGCGTAGACTGCCAACTAAAACTCAAACAGAGTATAGTATAGAATTAATTTACCTGACAACTTTCCCCTCTATTGGGTTTTAAAGTTATTCCATAATGATGGATTATCCCTGTGAGTAGTAAAGTTTATTTTGACTTTTGTCGTTATTTCTGTTTATACAAAGTAGAGAGATGTTTCGCAAAAAGAGAAAAAAAACGTATGGTTTAACACCCCCCCCCCCTAATAAATTAGTTGATATATTGATTAATACCCCAAACACACTAGACTGATCTCAGAAACAATTAACTCTTGACAAATTGTCAGCTTTCCTGGAACAGAACTGTTTTTAATTTTGTTCAAAATTTCCCAAGAATTAAGTAGAGCAATTGTGACCGTTTGTGCTACTTTTAGGGCATCTTGACGTTCTAAGAAGTCTTAAGACAATTAGTCAAATGCTATGAGGTAACTCCTGGATTTCGAGATAAGCCCTTGTCGGTTGGGAACAGTGGCGCCGTCTGTACTAAGCTGCCTGGATTAAATATTAGTTTAAGATAATTGATAGACTCCTTGACTTCTCTGCCGTGTTAATAGAACGTGGAAACCCGTCTGTTTCAAAATACGATTTTGTTTGTTTTCCTTCGAATATTCGGTTGTATACGCAATTTTAATTTTACATATTCAATATACGAAGTATAGGACGAGTTCGGTTGTAGTTAAATATCTCTACTCCCGATTTTAAACTGATCTTCACGGTTCATGGCCGCGGGAAACAAAATGTTATTTCTGACAACGCCGTCCATCCTTCGTTGTTTTCTGTACGCAAGCATGAAAGTGGTCACAAAAATGAAGAAAGGAACGTGAAATTAGATTTCGGAACTGTACTGTAGTGTGCTCACCGTTGAACTCTATTGAAATTTAGATTTATTTTAAAATTAAAAATAGCGGTTATTTTAAACATATCTCGGTGTGCTATTCAACTTATAAAACAGTAAATTACATTTGCAGATTTTAATTCTGCATGTAGTGGTACCAACCCCACCACTCTACGATTGCCAAGTTATTGTGAAAAATGTAATTTCGAGTCCTGACGTCCAATGGAATGCGACGAGATCCGGTAGGGCCGTGTCGCCGACGTGAGCGTAGCGAGTGGATACTCCTTCACTTCGAGGCCCCGTTACAGCTGATTCGTGACGCAAGTGTAGAGAGATACTTAGCCCGCTAAGACGTCAAGAAAGTAGTGATATACACGATATTGCGAGGTTCAGAAACACCCTACTGGTTAAGACCCGTTCATACGCTAATATATTTTAACATTTCCTACAAGGTCCAAGAAACCAACTTCTATGTGTTTAAATTCCTTGGTTCTGCTGGTATGATGGACTGGGTAAACACAATCTGCTTGTTTTTGTTTTACTAATTTATAGAACATCATTTTTAAACTAATTTTAATTTTTTTGTTAAGATTAAATTGTTCTCTCCCTACATTTTTAACCCTCTTGTAACAAAATTTCAAGGCACTTATTTTCTCACATAAACGTTGTATCGAGATAATTGTGTGAAGAGTAAACACATCTTGTTGAGGTCTTCTGATTCCAAAAATTGGTTTTTGAAATGTCTGTCGTATATACGGTGATCAACAATCGCGAGGACTAATTTTATGCTTATTTCTGGTATAGTTTTTCATTTTTACATGAACTCAAAATTTGAGAATATCTGATATCAAAAAAAATTGCGATTTTTTTTTTCAAAATCTTATAACAGGATTTTGATCAAATTTCGCTCAAGTGATACAAAAAAATGTATTGGTTGCCATCTCTCCAAAAAATGTATTGTTGTGAGTCGTCGGTAAAGAAACAAAAAATCGACTGGTTGTTATAATGAACGCAATTTATCAAAATTAACTCATCAGATATCGATGCAATTGTTGGGCAATGTGAAGATGACCCACCCGATTGCAAAATGACATTAAATAAATGTAACAGTTGTGGAATAACTGGCAAAAACAAAAATGGCGGCTATATAAGTTGGATTTTAATGAAATGAGATTTACCCTGACTCAAGGGAAGGAAGTTTACGCCCTAATTAAATATATAAATATTTTGCAAGACAGTGTTTATAGTTCATTTTCATTTTTGTAAAGTTCAATTTATTATTATTTTGCATCATAATTCCATTTCATGTTGTTGGGTTTTTTAATCACTTGATAACGGAAGTTGATCCCCATTTAATCGAAACGTCGTGTAATAATTTTATATAAATAATTGAATAAACCACAATAATTAATTAGTTTCAACGACAAAGTCGCCAACCTCAGTGATACATGAGCTACAATAACTAAACTATAACTATAAACGGAATTTTTGTGAGATCTTATGTTCGAGTTTTATTCTATCTAATATTATGTCACAAGTCAAGCTCAATATTTATTTACACATCAATTCTGTGGACGTAGTTCCGTCTTGGAATCAGATGAGAGCGGACAGATTCCAAGACAAACACGGTCAATGATGAAACGCACATTATATCATAAATTGCATCATTTTATCAATGAAAGACACGATGTTATGTCAGTTAATAATGCGGAAATGCAGTTTATCCCATGACCTTGATGTCGTCTTCCTTGGAACCCGTATCAGTAAAGAAAGTCACGTTCGCCAACATAACAAACCTTATTTAAATCACTTTAGATTCCAAGTAAAGCGGTGGTGTTGTGGGTAAATTTAGCGGACGTGAGTTGGCAACAGTGTAAATGATATGTCAGCCATTGCTCTATTTAGCATGGGACGTATGAAGGTTTTGCACATCGACTTGTCACGAAAATCGATCATCTGATTTTAAGTAGTTTGTTGGATCTCTTCACGTATTCTTCAATTATTCATGGCACGTTTTCAGTGTACATTCTTGGTGTAATTGAAATCAGAAGTTTGTGTATGGAACTAATGAATACATCCATTGTTGCTGGTTCTAAACTGGAGAATAAAATCGATTGTTCATGTTACTCATCCGGATGGAAGTATAAAGTATGGATCACTACTACTACTAGCTTCTTACTGGTGAAATCGTTGCTATTTTGTAAGGTTTTAATACAGTTACATTTGGTTTCCATCACTATCTTTTGTGTTCCGATTTAAAAAAAATGCTTTACAGGCTATCCAAGATATGTATTCTAAGAATCTCTTGGTTGAGAATACTTGGTTCCATACTTCTTGAGCTGCAGGGTGAAGGTATCATTGTGCTGGCTATTTGTTGAGCACTGGTGAAAGTCAGTTGCCAGTCACTCAGCGTGTTATAGCATCATGTATTGCATTGCCAGTGGAAGGAAACTATGGAAAACTGTATAGTGGAACAGCCCTAAGAAGCACTTGTGCCCGGTGCGGAGCGGTAGAGGAAAGAGGTGGATTATGTCGGAAAATAACACCGTTCCACAAACATTGACTTTGCCTCCGAATCGCCAGCTACCTGAGAGTTGCCCTCCTCGCTCACATTAACGTTTACTTCGAGAATAGTACAGCGTTTTCACCCGATCTGCGACACTGCGAGGTGCCTTCATAGGCCTGTTCCACTGTAGTGTGTAATAAGTTTAGGGAAGTAAAAGAAACTATACATCCGTTGAATACATCTATTCGTGCCAATCGTCCATCGATCTTTCCATCATAATTCATCGATCTCTGATTAAACACTGGATTCGCCAAAATGGTGCTCTAACGGTTAGGTACATCTGAGGTGTGCTTAGGACATTTGTTCTACCCAATTCGATTACGGCGATGTTGGGGACAAAATATATTTTTTAAATTGTATTTTATTTGATCTGTTTTCGATTATAAACTCGTTTTAGTTGGTAAACTTTTGTGTCATTTTGTTTTAATTTATAATTTGAATAGTTAGTTTGTTTAGGAGTTTAGTTTGTTCTATTAAATTTAGAAACTGTTCAAATAATACGGAGATTTACACCGAGATAGGGTATTTCATAAGTATTATTTAATAAACTGGTTGACTCTAAACGTTACGGTGTTTTATCCAGAGATAAGTAGTGAATTCCGCTTGTAATTAGTTAGAATACGGCGATGGGAACGCAGTGTATTGGCCACAATTTATCATCTGAAATATTGTCTGTTATAGTGCTGTCTCAGCATCGTGAGGTCTGGTCATTTTAGAAGTCGTTAACCTTGGGATGCGTTTTTTAATTTATCACCCTTCCTTATGGCTGTCTTTCTGCTGCGACTGAGATGACCAATCAAAGTCTTCTTACCAATAATAATTCCTCTTCTTTTTACTGTTTATTTTGGCAGGAGTATGAATGAAGTGGTGCTAATGATGGGAGTGATCTGGTAGTTTTCTTACTAACAGGAGATTTTACAGTGGAGGCTATTAGGGAAAGTAGTATTCTTGTGCGGACCAGTCCTCGTCAGTAGGGTCGTATTTATCTGGTGCTAAAGATAGGCAGTAGTTTATTGTAATGTAATGGTTGTAAGTAGGTTTTGAGAGCAGTTCCAGCGTGAGTATGTCTGTTCTGTTAGATCACTCCTCTCCTTCAGGATTGCCTTCTGCTGGTATTTCATGTGTACCACTCCACAGTACTAGGAAACGGATTCCAAATAAAGACTATGCCGACGGTTGGGGGTGAATTCCTCTGCACAACCTCCTTAATGCTGGCCAGCACTCTAGATGTCATAGTTACATCAATAACCAGCGAATCGTTGGAAAAAACAAAACACAACTGGACTTTGACCGTAGTAAGGAATGCGCTGATAACATCTAAGTTGTTATAATTGTGTTTGTGAAAGATAGAAAAAAAATCCTGACCCGAGAATCGCAAAAAAATGAATATCAGCAAAACTTCAGACCGCTTATATAAAGAAACTGATAAGCACTGTTGTATTTGCATTTCACTCGGAGTCTAAGCTCCCACAAAACAATGGCAGTTGACTTAGCAATGTGGTTTTGTTGCTTACTCAGCTGGATTTCTAAACAGCTGACCTATGTTCTGTATCAGCTGATTGAAGTCTGCTTGATCTGCTTGTGCAGACTTAACCTTATCTATTAGTGGACAAAACAATATCACTGCTTCGGTTTAGTTTCACTTTACTCTACCAAATCTGAAATAAATATCTTATCTATTTACTAAGTTGTAAAAAAACAAAATGGTAGACATCTGTAAAACTAAGGGTTTTCGGAAAAAAATGTTTATTCTTTATTTATCCTGACACAAAGAGTCATATTTCGTAAAGTTTGGGAGCTTACTTACGTTACAATCTCTTGGTCAGTTGATCCTTTTTTATTTTGGTGTCCCGTATTGAGCGAAGATGGTATTTTGGGGATGGCTTTTGTCTGTCCATCCCAAACTGTTGGACCAATTTGGTTTGTGGGCGTCAAATTTCGGTCAAATATTTTAAATAAATATTTTTAGATTTGTATACCTGCCGTGAGATAAACACACGAAATTCTGATTTTGATTGAATGTTGCTTTAACGATTCATACCAAACATTTAAGTCGCATAAAAATTAAAAAATCGGGCAGGGTTAACCCCTTAGAGAGATAGAATTTCTGTTTTCTTAAAATGGCTAGTAAACCGTTATCTTTTCTTACACATAGTTTACTAAATTTTTCTTCTTTTTTATCGCCGTAGGTTATGCTATAAAACTATGACGGATTGACAAATAATTCAATTGCTTTTGATTTTGGTTTATATATATACACACATATATATATATGTATATATATATGTATATATGTTCTTTTCTTACTTTTTTTTATAAGGTGATGATGACCGTGAGGTTTTCCTCTTTAAACAACAAGCGGAAAATTTGATTGTATTTGTAAATAATTAAGAAGTAAATTAAATCCATAACAGATCGTTTAATCTGGATATCAAAGAAGACAGTAGCGGACAATTGATTGTCACTTTGTATTTGTTAAGACAGTTTTAGAAGATGACAATTTGTGGAATTTGTTGAACAGGGAATCACATCAGACAGGCTGTTTAAAATACTCTAGGAACACGAAGCATTGCCAAGTGCCTCCCACATCGCTCCTCTCCTCCTCCTCCTCCTCCTTCTCAAATCCGCTTATTTGTTTTCTTTCACACTAGCGACGATGTTAGTGCTGAACAAATATTTTACATTTTGAAATGTTTTTCTTAAAATTGAGATATTTGGTGGGGTCTATTTTTAATGTTTAAAAATCACCTCGGGCTAATGTTTATTTTCAATTTGAGTAAAATATAGGATAAGTGTTATTCTTAGCGAACATTTTGGTATTGATAACTTTCTACGATCTTACTAGTGAAGGACGACACATTGGGCCATGAAATACCATTGGAGTAATTTGACATTAGCCGATTTCTCTATTGTATTTCAGTTTCCTGTTACTTGTGTATGTATAAATAGTTGTCAATCTTGTTAATTATCAGTTGCATGATGATGCCGCAAAGTGAAACAATTGTACCTTATATTATTAAAATAATTTTGAAACTTTAGCTTTATTGCTTTATTTAATCCTTGAATATGGAGTTTCAACAAGAAATAGCTGTTATATTAGAATTGACATTCGTCAGTTTGAACTCGTGTGTTAAAATAAGAAATCATGCTAAATCGTTGTCTAAAATAAACGAAAGTATACAAAAATGTGTATTCTCAAAGTTAAGCATATATATAACTGGTGATGTCCGCTGGGCGGCCAGTGTTCTGAGTAATGCATGTCCAGTTCACTATACAGTATAGTGTCATAAAGGTTGACAGGTCTAAGGTTATTCCGCTACATACTTTCGCTCCCTGCACTCTTATAAATTTTGCTAAATGACACTCTGTATAAAGGTTTATTACGTTTGTCAATGGTACACAGGACAACATTGCTAGATTTATGGTTGTATTATACACGATAAACCATGGTTTAATAATTCTTTTCGGAAAGAGTGTAAAAACAATATCTGTTTTTATCTTTGAATGTTATTTTTTAAATATTCAAAGTAAATTTTTGAAATTAAAGTAAGACTGAATAAAACATGTCAATTTCGAACCTAACCTAGCTTATCATAGAAAATATTACACATTAAGAAAATGTTGGTAATTAATTTAGCAAAAAAAAAATGTGTTATCGTTCAACTTTAAAAAAAAGTGAAACAAAAATACATACAATTTTATAGACCTGACTTTTTTGGAGTATTATCTCTCTTAAAACAGTATACATTTCTTATTGTTTAAAGACGAAAAATTTCTCAATCATCTTCGACTTATACAAAACTGGAAGAAAACATAAAATAAAGACCCCTAGCCCTTGAATACTCTAATAGTGTCTTGGTCGGAAGCGAACAAGAGTTGGTCAAGAGAGAAAAGACAAGATAGATAAAAGAGAGGAAACTAATTCAAAACTACATAAAAGAACGTGTAAATCCAGCTAGGGTCCCTGGGGTACGCCACGCCAGTATTCACTACAACCGAGCCCCTGAGGGCTTTGTTACAGTATAATCAAATTTTGTTAAAACAGAACCCTTAATGATCACAACATAATGATCTATTTTTACAATATTTATCGTTTAAGAAAAGAAACCTACTATGATATAAGTTTCGTTTCTCTAAAATAACTTTATCAATTCATTTCAAATATAATTTTAAACAACCCATAGTAAATTTTCAAAATGAGTGTAGAAACTATTTAGCGACAGAAATGCTCTCGTCAGAAACTAACCTTAAATGTATTTAATTACTCGTATTTATTGGTAAAGAGACAGTATAGTCAAAGTGTTCTGTGTGTGCTTTGCAATTCTGAGAGGCAATTTGTGGTACTGAATATTACGTCCTAATACCTAGAGAGTTTATTATTCTATTAAGTCCCAACATATCACGTAGCACTATAGATGTAACGTCAAAAATGTGTTTCTTATGTGTTGTACTTACTTTACTTTACATTAGCCAACGCCCGTCGGTGGCGGTTGTGCCATTTGACGCCGAGCGTCCCAGTATCGCATTGTGTGATCGTCAGGAAGATGGTTGAATTTGGGACAGATGAGGAGGTGACTTCCCACCATGATTCCGGTTGAGCAGAGAGGGCATGAGTCTGAGTCAGCCAGGCCAAAGCGGTGCAGGTGGGCCTGCAGTTAGTCGTGCACAGTTTCCAGACGGAACCTTGCAACAGCTTCACTTCTCATCAGATCAGCGGGCATGTGCCCTGGGGTTGCAAGGTTCTCCCACATTTTGCCTATACTTAAGCCTTTTAGTAGGTTCTTTCTTAGGTGTTGTAGGAAATATTAATTATTGTATTTGTGACGTGTTCCGAGACACGGTCACTGGGGATGCGATTCGGTGTTACTTAGGATGACAATCTCCATTACGACTGTATCAAGAGGGTAGTGGAGATCTCTGTAGCAGGCCTCTGACGTGGATTGAATGGAGAGTGGAGGTGTGTAGTGAACAGACAGTCGTACCCGAACTCGACTAATTCCTGTTTTAATTTATTTTATAAATAAAATGTCGAGTAAACTGCGGTAAATGGCGTTGTCAGATTCTCGGGAACAGCGGTGAATCATTTCGGTAGATTGGTCGTTCAAGCCGTAGGTCTATTTGGTCCACCTGTGATTATTGTAAGCAGTTATTGTTTAGTACTCATTAACTCTTTTTGGTAACGCAAGAGCGGGTTTGGTTAGGCCGGGGTAAGGGAGTTGATACTTTGTCGGTTATGGAAAATATGTATTCCAAGTTAATCGTAAGGTAGGTTAACGTAGCCCCGGTATAAGTTTAGATTTTCCTCCTAAGCAAGTTGAATATTAGACGATTAAGTGGTTTTCACCAAGAAAGACCTTTCGCTTGCAATACATTATTATAGAGGGACTGGGTTAATGTATATAAACAAGATTTGTAAAGGTGGGAACTATAAACTCTAACGGGAGGTATCAATTTATATTCCATTCACATCTGAACATTATTTCCAAATTACAACATTTGTACTCGGCTGATACGATGATATTGTAACTGGATTATCAAGAGACTGAAGTAAGGTAAAATAAGGTTAGGAAACCTGTCCGCAGCACATGTTGCCAACAACGTAAATACGTAACACTTTAGACTTTAATAAAGTTTTTCAACTGTCGAGTGGGAACATTACAAGAGAATTTATTAATTCTTACAAACAGACCTGTAGAGAATTTCCCTCCTATCTTTGGTAGGTTTTTTTTCTAATGGGATAAATTGTTGTGAGAGAGGGAAACTGTTATCACTGTGTTTATTGGGGGGCAGTATATTTAAATTTGTGTAATTTAGAAACACGGTTGTGTTATTTTATTGTATAAGTAGTATAGAGGTTTTGTGATGGGAGAAAAACAATGTATGTTGTATTTTACTTGGATAAATCAGTTTAAGACGTTCCAACCTAACTGAAAGTATTCGATTTGAACTTTTTCTGTTATTATTTTTTTTAAATTTTAATGTAATAGCAGATATTTCTTGTTGAAACTCCATATTCGAGGATAAAATAAAGCAACAAAGCTTAAAGTTTCAAAATATTTTAATACTATAAATGAGCTACAATAAGTTGCCCGATGATGTCGCAAGGCGAAATTATTGTAGATCATTTATATTATTAAAATATTTTGCAACTTATGCTTTATTTTATCCTTTGTCTGTTATGGTCAATTTAGGTTGTTGGGAGAAATATCACCACTAAATATTCATTGAGTATACTGTAACCTGAGATACAAGGAAGACATGGTTACCTTTACTCTTTGAAATCTTAAATTCCCTTATCCCCGTCTCACCAAACACCGCTCTAGGTAATCAGCTGTTAATGAGTTAATTATAATTAATTAGGATTTAAGTTCTAATTATTAAAGTAAATGCACACAATGTCAATATATTAAAAGTGTTCATTACAACTCTCAAAATATTATTGTAACTCTCGCTGTCCGACACGATTGATAGGACTTCCCGAGAAGGTTGGGAACCCCGTTAGCCGAAATTTAACCCGATTTAATAATGTATAAAATTCGCACGAAATGAAATATACTAAATAAATTGAGAGGACTCTCCGTGCACTCCAGAGCTTCCTGAGAGACATCATAGGCTTTCCGTCTCAGCGGGAACCACAGAGGAGCAACCCAATCTACACGTTGCGTCCAACATAAGTTAAAACCAATGTTACATGTTGGACAACCTCAATCTTGATCGACAAACGAGGTAACCCAAACCGGTAACCCTAACTCGAAAGCACCACACTGTCTAAAAGATGTGTCGTAGGACAACCAATTTCGATTTTACTTCTCCAGTTTAAGGAGTATAAGGTTAAGTCACAAAAGCGTTTTAATAGTAACTAATAAAGTTATAGTTTGAATTTTGTCGCTGAAGATGGCGACATTGTCGTCGAAACGCGTTTGATTTAATAAACTTGTTTGTGAGAAATTGTGTTTTTATTTTTAATCGTAGCAAATCTCACAAGTCAAGGTCAATATTTATTTAATGACGTCTAAACTTGCTTCGCTTGTGCCGTGTCCTCGGCGTAAAAATTCTTTAATTAATACGTGCTTGATTAAAAGGGTAAGAGTCTATTGAGAAATTAAATAATTTATAACACAGATTTTTGTTTTTACCGATAATTCACGAACAGGAATTTTCGGAGATATGGGCGACTAGTACATTTTATTTAGGTTTCTGAAAGCTACTCTCGGGTAAAATTAGATCGAAATCGTTGGAGCCATTGTTGAGAAATTCGTAATTTTGCGCTTATTTATTATGGCAGCTATCCCAAATTGTAAGTTACTAATAAAAATTAAAAAACACAAGTCAGGCAGACGGTAGATGGACATCATTTCTAAAAACACATTTCTTTAAATCACTGTACTTCTAAACGGTCTATATAAGTCATCAATGCAATATAACTTGCCTGAAGCTCCCTCCCACAGTGCCTTTGATGTAAAATATCTTCTAGTTAAGAGAATAGTCTATGTAACAAAGTGAGCTTTATATAATAGTCTCTCAGACTATATTGTTGAATGCCACCAAATTTGAAGTTATTTCAAAGAGTCTGTAAATTAAGGTAGGTGAATTATTATGTAGTTTAAAACTGTCAATCGTAATTGTTGGTTACCCAATATTTTTGTTTGGTAATAGTCAAAAATTTCGACCTACTTTTTTTAAAATTGTTTTTTCAGAAAACCGAAAAGTGATCTGTCCGTCGTCGATTTTGTCTGTAACTACGACAGTAAATAAAGATAGTGTTCTCACACAGAATCTTAATGAAATTCAGAAGAATGTAATGTAAGATGTCAACACACTACATTAGTTAACAATTTGTAGAGTTCAATTATTCTCTTTATCCTTAGCTGGATCAACACATTCTTGATTTAGTCTTGGTTTATATCCTCTCTTCCGATCCTGTCGCTGTTAGGGTCAGGAACCTATGACAATTGAATATTGTTTATCTGATATTATCATTTTGTATTTTATGTTCAGAAAATAATACAATTTTCTGTTTTAAGTTATTTGTTAATGATGGAAGTTCAATTTTATTTTTATACATTTTTCGGACATTTGCCATCATTTGTGTGTTAAAAATCAAAACACGACCTTTCGGGAATAAGAATCAATTCCCGTTATCAAGTGACTAAAAACTAAAGAAACATGAAACTAGAAACTAAGCCTATGTAAGAAGTAAAATTAAAATTAAATAAGTAAAATTAGACCATTAAATATTCTTATTTAATTTTACTTCTTACATCATAGGCTTAGTTTCTAGTTTCATGTTTCTTTAGTTTTTAGTCACTTGATAACGGGAATTGATTCTTATTCTCGAAACGTCGTGTTTTGATTTTTAACACACAAATGATGGCAAATGTCCGAAAAATGTATAATAATAAAAATAATACATTTTTGTTTTTATTATTATTTTAAATAGGGGACAGTTAATTCTTTTCTGTTTTGTGCGTTGATTCTTCATTCATTTTTCTCTGATTCGTTTTGCATTATTAATCTTGGTGATTTTGACTCGGTTTTTCAGACACTGTATTCTATATAGCTACCAGCCCTAAGGGGCTCACTATATCGAGTACGGGCTTGGCAATCCCACACGACTTTGTAGTCTTGGGTTAGATCCCTCTCAGGTATCTCACGGCTAACTCTTGGTCTCTTCCGAGTATTGGAGGGTCAATGGTCTTTATTTTATCTTACTTTTTTATAAGACGATGACGACAGAGAGGGTTTTCAAATGTAAACGAGAAAAGAACAATAGACTGTGTGTCTTCATCGATAACGCCACCAACACATTTTATATTATGCTTTGAATTTCTTCTTTTCTTTTATTACTAATCACGTTTATTTTTACAAATTTAAAGTATTTCCATTATAAATTGTATTTCATAAGAACGAAAGATATGGAAATATTTCATTTCTTTTGTTATAATAATATTGATCTGGTTGTGTTACAAAAGGTAATTCTGTAAAGGTTTCATAGCGTGGCAATAAATAAGACGAGAAAGAATCTATAAATCTTTCAACTGGAACTGGAAGAAGTCTTTACCAGCTTTACCTTTCAATTCTTTTGTGTTATTAACTTAACCCCGTTCTCCAGTTATAATTGAAAAACGTTCGTTTGTAACAAAATATATATTAGTGTTTTTTTGTAAATATTTTATGTTCTAATTTAAAATTGTATTACGATAGATCGGATAACGTCATTATTCCGATTTGAATTGAAGTTGTTTAAATTTAAATTGAATCATTTCGTATGAAGAGTGTTCACGATCAGTTTGACAAACTTTATATCATGTTGTAAGTATCGGTCGTTTGTAGGTAAGATAATAGTTGCTGAAATCAAGATAGGAACATGAAATTTGGTGTAAAGGATGCACCTATAGAATCATATTGAAATTCAGAAGAATCGAATTTTAAATTTTAAAATGGCGAGCATTAAAAATTGTTTTGTTCATTTCCACTTAGAAAACACCAAATTAGATAAAAATTTGCAAATTTAAATAAAGGATGCACCTATAGAATCATATTGAAAATCAGAAGAAACGAATTTTAAATATTAAAATGGCGAGCATTAAAAATTGTTTTGTTCATTTCCACTTAGAAAACACCAAATTAGATAAAAATTTGCAAATTTAAATAAAGGATGCACCTATAGAATCATATTGAAATTCAGAAGAATCGAATTTTAAATATTAAAATGGAGAGCATTAAAAATTGTTTTGTTCATTTCTCGTGTGTTGATTTCCACTTAGAAAACACCAAAATAGATAAAAATTTGCAAATTTAAATTGTGAATGTAATGGTGCCACTTCATCGCTCTACGACGATAAATAGAGAAATTATTGTAAAAAAATGTAATTTCGAAGACTCGCTTCTCAAGAAAATTCTTACGGCTTCGTGGCCTGTCAGGATTACTAAGACCAGGGAAAGGATGGGAAACTGTTTAATATAGTATACCATCTGTCATCAATAAAACCGATGTCAAAAAAGTAATACGAGATTCAGAAAAGCTGTGAACAATCGTTTAAAACAAACTCACCCTACTGGATAAGACTCCTTGATATTCCAAAACAATTTAATATTTCCTACAAGGTCCAAAGAACCAACTTTTGGGCGTTACATTAAGAGGATTTATTTGTATTACATTATATATTGGGCGTGGGTATGTACCATGATGATTGCTATCAACTTTTTCAAAATCGTGGAGTAACGGTTGAACTTACAGGCTTTTTCGTCTCATTTTAAATAACTCTAAAGCTCGGTATAGTGAAACATTTACCGTAAGTTGAAAAAGAAAATAGATTTTTTTCTAAACTTTGTTTTAACGTCACTGCCAAGTTCTTGTCAATCGGAAGGTTGGAACGATAAAGATTAAACAATAGTTGAAGTAAGTACATTTCTATTCGTTTCGTAAAAAAATCTAGTCAAAAAGAAAATATGAAAAGCATTACAATCTTTTTCAGTTGAGATCCATCGGATTCTGTGTGTACATTACCACAAGGATCAAACCTCCAAATGTTTATTTTTACAGAAAGTCGTCAAATTACAAACGGCAAGGATCAGTTTCGTTTTGTTATTGTAAACCCTTAAATGTGGAAGAATTGTAGAGTATTTGCGTCAAGTTAACGAACTGGAAATTGTAAACAATCGAAATCCAATAACGTTTGTAAATTCTAGCAAAATAATATTTTAATATTTAATTTTCAGTCATCGGTTGCTTGATAATTTTATTTGTGGATTTTTCTACGACAAGGATTTTATAAATATTTCCTTATTATTGAGTCTTAGAAAGAACATATGAATAATTGAAACATGTAGGGAATGAGATGATTGAAGATTTTAGAAATGTACCTCAACGTCTGTAAAATTATATATATTCTCTGAGATGTTTGTCAAAAAACCTTTTCCTTATTATCTACTTATAAAAAGTAGAACAAAAGACTATAAAATAAAGACCCCAAGCCCTCGAGTAATCTAATAGCGTCGAGGTCGGAGGAGAACAAGAGTTGGTCAAGAGAGAAAGATGGTTGAGAGGGACTATATGAAGAAAGGTGTAGATCCAACAAGGGTTTCTCAAGTCCACAACACCTGCAGTCGGTATTATTCAACTCCTGAAAGTCAAAATTAATATTAAATCGACTCTGAAGATTAGCTGGAATCTGTCTGTACTACTAAAGTGAGCTCCTGACATGGGCGTACCCAGCGAGGGGCAGCTGCCCCCCCCTGGAAGCAAACAAATAAATCTTTATTATACATTTTGTTGCTGGAATTTAATACAATTCTTGAAATAACTATTTTAATAATCAATTGTATATTGAATGACCATGGCTGCCCCCCCCCTAGTTTTGATCCAGGGTACGCCCTTGGCTCCTGAGGTTTCCTCTTATTGCACAACGGGTATATAATCTGTAAGCATATTCATTTCCAAATCTGAATTTAGACTTACAAAAAGAGTTATAACAAAACCTTGACTATAAAGAAACCTCACATAGAGAAATCCAGAGACGCCTGATCAGGATATCATTCTATGCTGGCTATCAGGTTATTCTGGTGGGATTGAGATTCTTAAAATATAAACTGCCCGTTCATATTTTAAAATTGTGGTAATAGAGACTTTCCGACTATATCTAGGTAAATAATTCCATTTACAGTATTCTCAGCAAAAAAGAATGGACGATAAACTTGAAGAGCACAAAAAACATTTACCTTTGAAGAGTGGTTTTAGACAGATTTTTATCTGTCCCTGAAATTAGGTATTTTAATTTTCTGCATTGGTACACTTATTTACACTTCCTAGACTATGCCTAATTAATTTTTTAACCTGTTTCAATAAAATACTGAAAATTGGCTCCCAAAAATGCACCTAACTTAATTGTTGTTTGGAAATTTGTTTTATAAACAAAAAATCCAAAAATAAAAAGTCTTAAAATGTGTCGTAAACACCTTAAAAATATAGGTTTCAGAAAGGCGTAGCTGCCATATTGGAAAATGAAGGACAAACTGGGTTTTTAAGTTCCATGAAAAAATAACATATGTTTCTTGCGATCAATTATTGACGGGATACCAAAGTATAAGTACTGTCATCACAGACTATAGCTGTAGAAAGCAGATATTGTTACACCATACAAAGTCTAATCTGAGTTCCAAAGGATCGTCATGATAACCAGACTCGTGTGAAGGTCATAACAAATGATTGGAAACTGTTCCCCCCCCCCAAGTTGTTGAAGACGAACAACAAAAATGGATGCCTCTGTATAGTTTAGGATAATACCCAGTTCCTGTCTTTCTTGGAGAGTTCAAAAGGAAAACCAAATTGTTGTCCCTGAGGGAGAACTTCCAAACAAACAAACGGTCTATAAAGTTATCGGAGCGGAGAAATTGATGTGAGTGGACGTAATGGTGTAACTCAATAATAAGCTGTCTGAACGTTAATTACTTAATTATAATAGCAATACAAAGCTTTCTCATTCACCTACCCCCTAGAATAACAAAAAATATTATTTATTAGCAACAAAGATATCAATTCCGTAGTGGTTAGTGAAAATGTACCATTGTAACGTGCTTTAAAAAAAATAAAAGTCTAAACTTGCTTTGTTAGTTATTTTTTATTGCTGACCCGTAATATATTTGTACTCACATTTTGCACATCGGTTTGTGTCATTTACTTCGGTAAAATGTATATTGTAAATCTGACAATCGTTAAAGTAGGACAAACATGACAAATTTTATTGTTTTGTTCTTTCATTCTCCATATTGTACTATCCTGAGCAAAGGTACGGCCGCAGCAATCTTTATTCCACTGCTGCTTCACAAGTAGCAAAACTCCTTAAGACACTTTGTTACCTACCCATTATACAAAGTATAGGGTATATTTCCATCTCCGTTTTTTGGACTGACCTTCTTCTCATTTCATAATCTCAGCAACGGGAAAACTGAAAATCGACGCGTCTTTCGTCTAATCATCATTTTCGTTATCTGTAGATAAGCACGATAGCACAAAAACTAATATACATGGAATTTAGTAAAGGAAGGTATAGTGTGTTCATATTGTAATTCAGAAAAAAATGTAATTAAAATTGCTGTCGTTTAAACAGTTTTTGTTCATATCTCGTTTGTCATTCAATTTATAAACACACTGAATTAAATTTGTAGATTTTAATTCTGCTTGCAATGAAACCAATCTTTACGATGACAACTATAGAAGTTATCTTCTATGTGGATATGTTCCTAGATACGAGATGGGACAGAGCGTGGCTAGTAGAGGCTTCTCCACGTTGTGTAACTTCAAGCCTGAGACACTAGACCGAGCAAAGCGAGTGGAAACTGTTAGGGCCTAGCCGACGTGTACACACAATTATTACAAAGTTCAGACAACCCGTGGTAACTAGTGTTTTAAACAAACATCTTACTGGATGTTCAATGAGCACTGTGGTGAATGTAAACAATTAAAACATTGAAATCTCCTACCACAAGTTTGGTACAGTAAGACACACAAAAATAAAAACTAAAGTCAAATATTTATTTGCCCTATGTTATTATACTTCCCTGATGTTCATCAACGGAAGGATCTGAAATAATACCCCTTATTTTATTTTATTTGTGTGTTATTGTACCAAACTTGAGGTAGGAGTTTCAGTGTTTCAATTGGAAACATCTTACAGAACTTTTGATCTGCCAATATAATTTAACATTTCCTGCAAGGCCCAAGAATCCAACTTTTTGGCATTAAATTTAGAGCTTTGTACGATGGGGCTTGGTTAGTGCCATGATGTCACCCATCAACGTGTTTTCTTGTGTTAATCAGTGTTATTATTCCAGATTTTCTATCTACTCTCTAACATCCAGAAATCTTTGAGAATCGGTTGTTCTAAATCCTCTAATTCTCTTAATCATCCCAGTTATCGGTTTTCACATCAAATATAACGATACAACATTGATGATGCAAAATTTTAATGAATTAACATCGCAATAAATTACAACAAAGTGTTTCAATTAATACAAATCCATACAAATTGTAACATTTCCAATTATTATTACCAACGTGCTATTAAAATTAAATCAGTTTATGTTTTGATTAAAATTTATTAATTTTGTCTATTTAACAAAAAGCTCTCATTGTGATTGGGTTTAATCTGATTTGCAATGCTTAATTTGTTTAACCTGAATTACTGTCTCTGGAGGGTAATTACGGACTCGTTGAGCTGCATTATCATTTGTTGCAACTATCATAAATAATAAACCAACAACAAACACTAATTGAAGAATTTTAGACTTAGTTAACAATTGTAAATGAACCATTGACGACGTTTTTGATAAAGGATGTTTTCAAAAATCGTTTGAAAACTTCATGAGCTTATTCATCACAACAAAACCAATAATAAAGCTTGTATAAACATATTTCCTAAAATGCTTAGTTTTCTATCTAGACCCCCATTTTGTTTGTCGTTTAACGGTGATTGATATAGAGTTGAAATTTTGCATGTTTTTTAATGTCATATTGCACTAAATTAAGAAAAATAATCAAACAATTTCCTCTACTAATTTCAAAATGGCGGTTATTTAAACTTTTTTAACCTCAAAAAATCAAAAAAATCGTAATTTAACTTAAGACAAAAATTTTTTAAATTATTTCTGAAGCACTTGACGGGAAAGGTGGAAAAGACTTGATGAAGGTGTTTAGATCTAGGTAGGGGGTATCTCCGGATCACTATAAGTTAGCCATCGAGGCACGGATTTTGGTTAAATATTTCCCTACATCTATCTTCTACACATATATCAAACTAAACATATAGCGTTTATCTTTTTTAGTGAAGTGATTAGTCAGTTCCTTAATGGAAAAAGAGGTTTTGGTAATAATGTTTGTATGTCTTCTATAACCGAAATGAGTGCACCTATGTTTATGTGGGCATATTTTGGCCTTAAATATATATATTGTATTGTTTTAATAACTCAAACTTTGGAAACTATATTATTCTCCAACAAGGTTCTATGTTGGCTATTTCTCATGTTCTGTCTTTATCACTTGATAACGGAGGTTGATCTATTCTCTCGAAACGTTTTGAGAGAAACTTTTTTTCGAAATAACGTTTTGAATGATATGACAATCCAATAAGTATAAAACCAGAATTTTCGGGTAACTGCAATAGGAAAAAGAATCTCAAAATACAACTTTTCTCCAAAACAGCTGTATGATTTTGATCACGTTTTATTAAAATAAGTACTTCAAAGTTTACACGAAAGTTAAGTTTGGAATTAGGGATTTAAAAAAGTAAACCATTTGTGAAGTCGTAAAGAATGCAGTAATAATGGACTGTCCAGTTTATACAACGGTCTGCTTTGAACATTGTGATAATAGTTACTTATATATAGCTGAACACAATAATCCCTCTGGGGTCTATTTAATATTAATTTTGCAGATGTTACGTGCCTTTCTAAAAACATTTATGAAAGCTGAGAACATCTATTGATTCTTATCTTCAATGCTCTTATTCACTACATTGTGTTTTAACCTTCGCTTTTTAAAATTTGTGTATTCTCTCTATAATTCAATAGATATTTTATGAAATCCTACAAATCGAAAGGAAAAGATAGACAAGGATAAAGCGAATGAAAATTAAATATTTTTTACACGAATTCATACAAACGTTGTTAGATTTCTATTGTTTATAATTTACATTTGGGAACTTAATTTAAAACAGATGTTATATCTTCTCAAACAAAATAACCAAAACAAAAAAACGCAATTGAGAATTTAAACCGTTTAATTTTGTGAAATGTAAGCAATGACAGCACAACGTGAATCCGTACAATTAAAGTAAGCACTATATAAGTTAATCTAAAAATAATTTTAAACAACTGTTATAACTTATAAAACAAAACAACAAAATAAAATAAATTTAAGAATATTTATCAACTGTTTATGAAGGATGTTATTTGTTATTTAAATAATAAATTTACTACAACATAAGTGTTTGGAAGGAAAAATGAATAATTTTCGGCAAATCTACAGGTAACATAGTTTAATTTGACATCTCAATCATTTTAATCCGTCCTACGGTAAAGAAATACAACGACTGTTGCAGAAATTTCTTAGCGAATTAAAAGATTTCTTTCAGTTTTCTTCAATCATTAAATAGTCATAATGGGTTGAAAACCAAAAGCAAATAATTAAAAATAACGTAGTATTGAAAGAACTGTGGTAAGTCATTTATCAGTTTGTACAATTCTACCTTTAAAGTGTTTATTTACGATCCAAGCGAATCTAAGAGACAATGTATAAGGGTTGAAATAGAGTTGATAAAGTAATCATTACCAGCATCTGTAAAGCTTTAAGTTAAAATGTATGAAACAACTTAGGTTAGGAGTATTGTGACAATGTAGGATGGCAGTGGTTGGAATAATAAACTGAGAAATAGATCAGACTGAGTTGTTTTGTCAGCGGTAAATAACTGTATCTCTTATGTAGGGAATGGAGACTTGAATGCTGGATGAAGAATGAAAAACTTAGGTTATGATATTGATGGCTGCCGTTGGAATAATAAAGTGAGAAATAGGTCAGACTGAGTTACTTTGTTACTGGTAAATAACTGTATCCCTTATGTAGAAAGTGGAGACTTGAATCCTGGGTGAAGAATGAAACAACTTAGGTTAGGTGTATTGTGACAATATGATATTGATGGCTGCTGTTGGAATAATAAAGTGAGAAATAGGTCAGACTGAGTTACTTTGTTACTGGTAAATAACTGTATCCCTTATGTAGAGAGTGGAGACTTGAATCCTGGGTGAAGAATGAAACAACTTAGGTTAGGTGTATTGTGACAATATGATATTGATGGCTGCTGTTGGAATAATAAAGTGAGAAATAGGTCAGACTGAGTTACTTTGTTACTAGTAAATAACTGTATCCCTTATGTATAGAGTGGAGACTTGAATCCTGGGTGAAGAATGAAAAACTTAGGTTAGGTGTATTGTGACAATATGATATTGATGGCTGCTGTTGGAATAATAAAGTGAGAAATAGGTCAGACTGAGTTACTTTGTTACTGGTAAATAACTGTATCCCTTATGTAGAGAGTGGAGACTTGAATCCTGGGTGAAGAATGAAACAACTTAGGTTAGGTGTATTGTGACAATGTGATATTGATGGCTGCTGTTGGAATAATAAAGTGAGAAATAGGTCAGACTGAGTTACTTTGTTACTGGTAAATAACTGTATCCCTTATGTAGAGAGTGGAGACTTGAATCCTGGGTGAAGAATGAAACAACTTAGGTTAGGTGTATTGTGACAATGTGATATTGATGGCTGCTGTTGGAATAATAAAGTGAGAAATAGGTCAGACTGAGTTACTTTGTTACTGGTAAATAACTGTATCCCTTATGTAGAGAGTGGAGACTTGAATCCTGGGTGAAGAATGAAACAACTTAGGTTAGGTGTATTGTGACAATATGATATTGATGGCTGCCGTTGGAATAATAAAGTGAGAAATAGGTCAGACTGAGTTACTTTGTTACTGGTAAATAACTGTATCCCTTATGTAGAGAGTGGAGACTTGAATCCTGGGTGAAGAATGAAACAACTTAGGTTAGGTGTATTGTGACAATGTGATATTGATGGCTGCTGTTGGAATAATAAAGTGAGAAATAGGTCAGACTGAGTTACTTTGTTACTAGTAAATAACTGTATCCCTTATGTAGAGAGTGGAGACTTGAATGCTGGATGAAGAATGAAAAACTTAGGTTAGGTGTATTGTGACAATATGATATTGATGGCTGCCGTTGGAATAATAAAGTGAGAAATAGGTCAGACTGAGTTACTTTGTTACTAGTAAATAACTGTATCCCTTATGTAGAGAGTGGAGACTTGAATCCTGGGTGAAGGATGAAACAACTTAGGTTAGGTGTATTGTGACAATATGATATTGATGGCTGCTGTTGGAATAATAAAGTGAGAAATAGGTCAGACTGAGTTACTTTGTTACTAGTAAATAACTGTATCTCTTATGTATAGAGTGGAGATTTGAATGCTGGATGAAGAATGAAAAACTTAGGTTAGGTGTATTGTGACAATATGATATTGGTGGCTGCTGTTGGAATAATAAACTGAGAACTAGGTCAGACTGAGTTACTTTGTTACCAGTAAATAACTGTATCTCTTATGTATAGAGTGGAAATTTGAATGCTGGATGAAGAATGAAAAACTTAGGTTAGGTGTATTGTGACAATATGATATTGATGGCTGCCGTTGGAATAATAAACTGAGAAATAGGTCCGACTGAGTTGTTAGTTTTCCAATCGGTAAATAACTGTATCCCTTATTTATATAGTGGAGACTTGAATGCTGGATGAAGAGTGTGTTATAAGTAAAAAAGAATTTTGTGCATTATGTACAGGATGTCCCACGAATGTGTCACTATTTTTTAATTAATATGCCTAACATATAGAACACTTTACAAACTTGACACTTTACAGTTATGTTACAAAGATATGTTAAATGACTGAGTTACTTTGTTACCAGTAAATAACTGTATCTCTTATGTATAGAGTGGAGATTTGAATGCTGGATGAAGAATGAAAAACTTAGGTTAGGTGTATTGTGACAATATGATATTGATGGCTGCCGTTGGAATAATAAACTGAGAAATAGGTCCGACTGAGTTGTTAGTTTTCCAATCGGTAAATAACTGTATCCCTTATTTATATAGTGGAGACTTGAATGCTGGATGAAGAGTGTGTTATAAGTAAAAAAGAATTTTGTGCATTATGTACAGGATGTCCCACGAATATCTCACTATTTTTTAATTAATATGCCTAACATATAGAACACTTTACAAACTTGACACTTTACAGTTATGTTACAAAGATATGTTAAAATGTACCCATTGAGTTTCATTTTTGTATGGTCAATCAAAACATAATGACAGAACAGAAAAATAAATGCACGTTTTCATGAAAAATTATTTTATTTGCATAAAGATTACAAAATGTTAATTTACCGATAACATCATAATGTGTAAAACTGAATAAAGAAAAGTAACAGTAATAAATAATTAATGACCTTTATTCTAATTTATGCCAATCAATACAGTGATAGCAACTAAACAAAAAGTAGTCGTAAGGGTTTAAAAAAAAATACTGAGGTATCAACAGTATTTCCTTTTCAATTAGCCTCATTAATTCATCATCTGTTGCTAAGGGCAAGAATAATTATTGTTTTATTTCAAAAAGCCCTTTATGAAAAAAAAAATCGGTTGGGATAGGATGTAAAAGTGCTTTGGCCATATTAATATAATGAGGAGAAGCTCCATCATGTTGAAACGTCCTTCATCTTCTGCTGAGATAAAACACCATCCTTGGTGACGGCAGTCCAAACAGTTATATCAATTGATTTCAAGCCCTCTGCGTGTAAGGTATGTGGATTTTTGTGTTATAATAATTACAAATATGTCTGTTTGAAGACCGTGTTGGGTAAAATGTGATTTTATCAGATAATACAATTCCTTCATACCGCGCGCCATCTTCGTCAAGCTTTTCAATAACATTCGTCTATCTGTATCATTTTGAACTATATGTGTTTATAAAATTTATTTTGTTTTTCTTTGAACTGGCAACTTTGGTATCCCAGTAGCGGATGAAAGTTTTCTAAGTGAATTAGCAAACCCTCTTTGGAGATTTCAGGAAAGTAGCAACATGCCAGCTTTTCATTTTCTGTGTTAGGAAATCTGTGGTATTTCTTTGAAACTAAACTAGTTTCTAGTAGGATAGTTTTCTATGTATTAATTGTTTTTCTTGATATTTGTCATTTATATGTTTGAAAATCACCTTATCGTTTCATATTAATTTTCAAAATCTATATCCCAAGAACAAGATTTCACTTTTTATTCAACCTTTTCATGAGACACAAGACAAAATTGTTTTATTTTAACTTGGTAAAGATAAGAAATTTATTGAGAATTTGTTTGCTTTGACATTTTTATATTACTGTAACGGAATGAGATACATCTGGTCAATTTAAACTTTTTTTATCTCTATTTTATTTTGCCCTCAACCTGATTTTCTTTGTAGAAAAAAATGTTTAGAAATCCGGAAATCTCCAAATATCTTGTTAACTATTAAGGACGGTTTAAAAAATATTTGAGATAAAAGTCTTTCATTGTTTGTCATATAATAAGAAAGTACAAACAAAATACTCTTAACTTTAATGTAATAGCAAATATTTCATGTTGAAACTCCATATTCAAGGATAAAATAAAGCAAAAGCTTAAAGTTTCAAATATTTTGATAGTAGGCCTATAAATGAGCTACAATTGTTAAGTTGCACTTGAAGTTGCCCGATGATGCCGCAAGGCGAAACAATTGTAGCTCATTTATACTATTAAAATATTTGAAACTTTAAGCTTTTACTTTATTTTATCCTTAAAATACTCTTATATAGTTCAATGTTTAATAAATGATTCAAATTACTTTGAAAACAGACAAGTCATGTTATTTCTCTTCCTGTTTTATGAACCCCAAATAAGTTTCGTTTATAAGATGTGTTTTTAGGTAAACACAAGTTTTAAGTGCGCCCAGTTTATAGAACGACATTATACACATAGTGTGTACTTGAAACATAATGTGTTCCGTAAATGTTCCTTGTTTTAATGAATTGGCGACATTATATGAGTTTGTCTGATGATGGAATAGAAATCTCGAAACGCGTCTTTAAAAAAAAGGAGTCACGTGACGCATATTATGTGAGGTATTTTATTAAAATGCATTGTCTTCAAAGTTTGTTGTTTTTGAGGTATCGTCACACCCTGTATTAATATCAAGGCCGACAAAAGAAATTCTCTTCCTTTCAAATCAGTTTACCAGGTGGTGGCTATTGTTTTTATTTTTAGGTTAAGCGATTAGATAATAAACAAAGCTCAAATGATTTTCCCCACTTACGAGTTGAAAACGTTTGTACTTGGATTTTGCTGTCCAAGACTACACAACTCGTCCAGCATCATTAAGGTCGATCTGACTCCGAGGTAATGTCTTATTTATTGAACTCAGTATTCACATCGTATCTTGTGCCCCAGATGTGGTCAGAGTGTGGTCACATCAGTTATACGTGAGTCCTCTATTATTCATATCTCTTACTTTGTAATGTTTCTACGTCTGAATAACAAATATTAGTATCTGTAAACAATTAGTCGTTTTAAAATTATGAAAGGTTCTTAAAGTTTAGTCTAATATTTGTCATTGTATATAGAGGGTGGTTTGAAATTATACGGTATTATTTCGGATGTTGATTTTAGAGCCGAAAATAAGAAAAAAGTTTATGTAAAAATATCTTTGGAAACGCTTCGTTTTTGGTCTGTCGGCCATTTTGTATTATTACATCTTTGGAAGGAGACAAGATATTGATTGAAGATTTAGTATACGCATTACTCATGCAACCTTTCAGGAGTATAATAGAAAACCTAGATCATGATTATTTGTGGATTTCCGATGGAACACAGGAATCCGCCGCAATGCCAATTTTGTCAAGGGTGGACATGGTTATTGACCGTGTTGCTCTGAGAGGAGTGTGGAGGGCATTTGTTATACTAAATTCCATTAAGGCGATGTTGGGGGATAATGCTCAGATCCTTGATCAGGCGTATCCTTTTTGCGTCGCGTGAAAGTTTTGACAAAATGATCACTTAAACATATGTTTTTTAATTGTTAAAAACACAAACTGGCCAACAGGAAAATTGAAGCGTTTCTGGACAAACTTTAAAACAATTTTTTATTTCCGTACTATTTTGAAGTACTGTACTTTTAATCGATGTAACCAAATGATTTTCACTTTCGTCAATTGTGAAACTCTCCCTGTCAAGAATAAACCACAAAACCAAACTGTAATACAGAACGGCACATCCTTTCGAACCCTTCTGGTTGTACACCCTTAATTAGCATTTTATTCTTGAAAGAATTTATCCCTTAAATTATATATGTATTATACTCTGCAACAATGAAATGCTACATAAACAACATCCGTTAAAAGCTTTTCACTTCCGGTTTTCAAAAAGCACAATATGTCCTTTGTGTGGTGTAAGCAAATCAATTTTAGTCAGGTTAATAATCCCCCATTGAAGGGAAAAAAGGATTTAGGGTCCAAGCAGTGGGGGGTAAGGTGAACTCATTCATATATAGGCCTATTAGGGGGTTAGGATTCTTTGTAAAGGTACGTTCCTTTGTTGGCCAATACAAGATATTACTGCTTGTAGACAGTTGAGGAAAGAGTCAATGATAGGCTTAGAAGGGCGGTCAAGTAGGGGTGGTAATATTTTCTTTCTCTTGTATAATCTCTCGGTCATCATCACCTTATAAAAAGGGCGTAAAATGAAGACATCTAACCCTCAAATACTCTATAGAACCAGAGTCGGAAAAGAACAAGAGTTGGTCAAGAGAGACGTTGAAGAAAATATAAAGAAAAGGTTCGAACTCAAGACTACGTGAAAAAGGGTAGTTCCAGCTGAGTCGCTCGAGATTGCCAAGCCCGTACGCACTGTAGTAAGCCCCGGAGGGTAGAACTCGTTTATTTGGAAGGGTTCAAGAAACTGGAAATCTGTTTGACAAAATACATCGAGCTGTAAGGAGACTATGACAAAATATAATCTAATATTGATTCTTTTATTTCAAAATTACAAACTTATGAAACTACCCTTGTGTGTTAACTTAAGAAACTTACTTCGCTCCAGCCTATATTTGCTTTAATTACTTATAATTTAATTTCAACACACCCTCGTATTTACAGATGTTTATACAACCTATATTATTGGAACTAGATGCTCAGTCAATTAACCATATTACCAAGTACATTCATGTAAGGAAGTAGGTTATATAACATGACTGTACGTACAGTTAATTTGAATGTTGATTTGAGACTTGTCATTGAATGTTTCCAGTAATTTAACATCTTAGAAATACAAAATGTTTCTGCAACAACCTGATCCAACCTAACCGTACCTTAGCTTACCTAACTTAACATCTTAGAAAAATGTAAATACAAATTATTTCTGTAATAAACTAAAAGGTCTTTTATGACTGTTGGAGTAAAAGTTCTTTTGTTCTGTTGAGAATTTTCCAGAGCAACTGAAACCATTGTTCGAGTAAAGCCTTTGTAAAGAGATTTTCCTGGATGTTACATATTTCAAGAATTTTTGTTTAGAAACATTTATTTCCATCCCCTCTCATATTGTGAAGATCAAAGCGATGTCAGAGGGTGGAATTGCAAGGATCTTTTGTGGTATTAATAGTTGTGAGCATTTAGTTTATTATCCAGGGTTTTCAATAATATAATATTATTAACTAATGTATTTTAAATAGTGTCCTAAAAATATCAGAACACTTTAATATCTCCCTCAGTAATTTATATCAAATAAACATAAATGACTTTCATGTAATAGCAGATATTTCTCGTTGAAACTCCATAATCAAGGATAAAATAAAGCAACAGCTTATAGTTACAAAATATATTGGAACTTTAAACAGAATTGGCTAAGTACAGAGTGAGCTAAAAATTAGGTATCATATATGATTTTGACGACTTTGTCTTATGGAATCATTCAAATATATTTGTGTTTTCTTAAAGTAAGTAAAAACATTGAAATATTTAAAAAAAAAAATTATTCCCCCCTCCCCGGTATATAGCGACTGAAATTAAATATTTAAGAAAATTACATCCCAAAAGTGTTATTGTTTACTAATACTTTTTCTTATTGGTATTCTCTTTTACTCTATTCTACCATGGTTTCTGGTAATAGCCTATTATTAGAAGTGTTTAAAAGCATATAAACACGGATACAAATATAGATTACGAGAATAAGAATCGAAGTTCCCACTAATCCTTTATCTAAAATGGTAGAATTTATATTTAATGGAAGATTGCTTGAGCCAGGCGATCACAGCACCCTCTGTATCATCTTAGGAGGGATGTTTGTAGCTTCATGGAACATTCATTGTGGTCTATTTTGATAAATATTGTGTTTTAAGTAGCCCTATAAAGTAATAAGTCAGGTAATCTTGCAGACTAATTGGCCCTTCAACTCGCCCAACGTCTTGATAAAGTTTATCCTGATGATTTCATACCCTTACCACGTAATGATATCGCCTTCCATCTTGTTGGAACCAAAAATAATTTTAATTTAGTCCTTTCACATTATAGCTTAATTCTTTTGTAATTATATAAAAAAGTTTCGCTTATGTTTACTGCTTCCACAAGGTAAAGTCAAAAACAAATTATCTTTTATGATATTTTAGCACACCTGTATAAAGTACCTAATTGTCGGCACATTCTGTAGATATAAGAGGTCAATTTCTACTAAAATCTCCTTGTTTAATTGTCTATCTAAATTATTACGAGTGATATAAACCGTTCTGGTATTTTTGAACACCTTGTCTAATAAATTACTTACTAATATTTGACGAAAACTTCTAATTTATACTTCGTAGAAAACAGGAAGTTTTAAAAATTGTCAACAAATTCAGCTTTACAGTAGCGACTTCCTTCCTGGTGATAATAAATATCATTTGAGTTTTAAATTTAGGTTATTTATAAACAAATTTCCATCTATTACATTAGATTATCCTTACATTGCATATTAAAACCTTAGGGTACGAACTGAACAAGTGGGTTGCGGTGGATGCTACTAGTTAAGTCACGGTCGATGTCGACAGCACATAGCAAGGAGGTTACCTGCACTGCTCAGTCGAGCTAGGACCACTGTCAAGTGGAGTAGTTTGATGAAATTTGAATGACAAAAATATTGTGCTTTTGCGATGTTGTGTGAGTCAAGTGATAGTAGTGATGAAATGTCAGCTGTCACCAAGTGGTGGTTGATAAGTAATATACCCACAATACGAGAGTGAGCTGCACAATTATTGCTATCAGATCTTCCTTCATATTTAGTACTTGAAATTCAAAAATGAACTTAATACACAAAAGAGATTTTACGAAAGCAACTAGAGTATCCTAGCGCACGGAATGACAGACGCCAGACGTGTTCTATGAGAGCTGCTTTAGAGGGGGGTGGCAACTAACAAACTCATTTGATTTTCAAAAGCATCGATGTAAACCTCCTGGATGGCATCGCGCTAAACCTCCACCGCGACTTACCTGCTCTGTTTTCTTCCATTCACTACAATGTGTTTGTTTTAGATGGATGTCGACATCGACCGCGACTTAACTAGTAACATCCACCGCGACCCACTTGTTCTGTTCATACCCTTAGGATTACAGACTCCTGCATTGACCAGACTGTACCTACGCCTTATTAACTTGTATGTGCCTTTTGTTCCAACAGCATACGTTTATTTTGTTTTTGTTTTTTAAGTTCGTAAATCCTCTCGTTCATCATTATCTTATTAAAAAAGAAGAGAGACCTCCAGTCCTCTAAGTCATTAATAACGTTACGTTTAGTCTAGGAGGTCTTCATAGTAAAGATAATAGAGAGGGGTCTTTACTTTCATGCTAGGATCCCTCGGGATCGTCACCATAGTGAGCCCCTGAGGGTTTCATGAAGTACTCGAGCAAATGTCACCAGATTTGTCGAAAATCGCAAGTATAAAAAATATTACGATGTTAAAAAAACAAAAATGATCTTAAGGTGGATTTTAATCAAATGCAATTTACTCTAAGGAGGCGGTTATGACACAAGCTGGAGCAAGTTTAGGGCCTATTTAAGTATATAATTTTAAAATATTATTTTCAAAAACAGCGCCTAATAATCTGTTTTAATTTACTGACAACTACCATACCGACAGTTTTGGTGACAAATATTTTAGGTTAGGTTTTTATTTAGTTTAAGGGAAGGTTTGAGTGAGAAACTTTGTGCAATGGTTTTAAGGACAGTTTTCTTTCTTTTTAGATTCACACTAAAAACAACCGACATTAACGTATCCGCAATTATAAATTTAAATCATGTTTACAATTTATGATACTTGCCAGGCAGCTGACAGGACGTAACTTCCGCTGTGACCTTGACAACAGATCGACAACCTGCACTAAGTGAGCTATTTATAGTTTACTGTTGTAAGATTTACAGATAAAACAAAACTTTCAAACTTATACTGCCGCGTTTATTTGAAAAACAAAAAACAAACTAATACAAGTTTATGCAATCAAACCACTTGTAATATGGTTTGTACTGTCTAAAGGCGAAAAACCTCTCGGATCATCATCGCCTTATAAACAAAGGAAGGAAAGAAGATAAAATAAAAACACATAGCCCTTGAAACCTCGAATAGTATCAGGGTAGGAAAAGAACAAGATTTGGTTAAGTAATAATGTAAGAGAAGGATCTAACCCAGGACTACTTAAAAATAGTGTAGTCACTCTAGAGAGGGCATCAAAATTTAAATACAAACTGACATAATAGGCGGCAATTTATTTATAATCACCCAAACTACACATTGAAATCATAAATTTTAAATCGTCACAATTACCCAACGTTATTTATATAACAACAAGAGGACTAAGATTACTTGAAATTGTTTCAAAATATCAATTTCCACACAAACAAAACGCATTGTTGCTACTTCTCCAATTTATCAAAATCGGCTGAAAGAATGTTTTTACATTTTGATAAAATATATGATTAAGAATGAAAATTAGTGTGTCAAATTGCATGATATTTAGTGTGCCAAGTTGTATGAAAATTAGCGTGCCAAATTGTATGAAAATTAGAGTGCCAAATTGTATGAAAATTAGAGTGCCAAATTGCATGAAAATTAGCGTGCCAAATTGGATGAAAATGGGTTTACCAAATTGCATGAAACTCAGAATTAAATATTACTAATTAGCAAAAAAATAAAAACGACTTTTTACTAAACTTTTTTTAGAAACACAATTAATGGAAAGGTTGTGCTTTAGCTACTACCGAAACAAGTTTTAAGAGACACTTTTCGATGTTTATTTTGGACTGATGTTCACATTTCATGGTCTCAAGAAACCATAAAATGCTGTCTACATGCCGTTGTTCTGTCGTTGATGTCACGATGGCGTCAGACAGAATTTAAGAAAGGAACGGGAAATTTGGTGTAGATGACTAAAGTATAGAACATATTAAAATTCAGAAAATCCAATGGCGGCTTTATTAAACGTTTTTCCGTTCTTATCTCGTGTATTATTCAACTTATAACGAAGTAAATTAAATAAACATTTGTACCCCCACCTCTCTACGAGGACAAGTAGCGATGTTATGGTTAAGATTACGAGTGTAGCGAGCGGAGGTCTCTTCCAATTTGTACAACCACGAAGCCCATCAAGGTCGAACCATTGATACGAGAGGAACGCGTACTTATCTATACATCCAGTCGACGTCAAAAAGTAATGGAATACACAATTACAAAGCTTTTCACAACTGTTAAAACAATAGTTATTTGTGCAACTAGTGAGCAAAGTGGCACTTTTTTTAAGCGAGAGGAAAGTGTTGACGCACGAGGCTTGCCGAGTGCGTCAATTTTGTCGAGTTTAAAAAAGACGCTTTGCTCATGAGTTGCACATTATACTTTGTCTACAGTTGTTATTTAGGCAATAAAAACAGTTCATACTGGCGGTCGTACTTTTTCCTTGATTTGACAGGAAGGAGATTTAGTACAACGTTGTTAGCTTTTTCCGCTAATTTAGGCGGGGTATTTGACACTTTTTCATCCTCTGAACTGTCCATATTTTAAAACTAACTACACAAAATATAGCAGTAGTGCTAAACAACACATCACCAAGAAGTTCTCACGTCAAAACTGAGGTTATTTACAAATAACTTAGGTGTATTGTTGAGGAAACGGGATTGCCAACTTCAAAACTCGGCAAACGAACATGAATAATTACTTCCTTTTTCAACTTTAAAACGTTGTTTTGTTGTTTATTTATGTTATTTTACTTGTAAGAATTAATCTAACCTATATACGGGACATTTCCTGTATATTATAAATCAATTCAAATACACTTAACCTAAATTTCGTTTTGTTCGGTTGCCATTCGGAATGAGAAAAACAGAAATCAGCTGTTTTGCAAACTAATTTAAATGAACAAAATGCCACTTTGTCAACAACAGAACTGTAGACAAATACTATTTATAGTGGATGACATCCTTTGATCTTCCAATACAATTTAATATTTCCTACAAAACCCAAGAGACCAACTTTTGGCTTTACATTTAGAGGATCTGCTTATGTTGCATCCTATTAATGATCTGGGTACGTACCATGATGGCCCATCAACTTTTTTTTTCAAATTTGAAATCGTTTATTTTCGCCTACCACATGAGGAGTAACAAATTACAAAAAGAACTGATATCGCAAAACAAAATAATTGTTGTTTTTAACTGAGTTTTAGTGACAACTGTCAAGGTTTCAATATATATATATATATATTAACTCGCTTCGCTCCAGTCCACATCTGACGATCTAATTACTAATAATTTAATTTCAACACACCCTCGTATTTACAGTTGTTTATACGACGTATATTAATAGAAACAGCAGCTTACTCAATTAACCATATTACCAAGTACAGTGAGAGGATTGTACATACAAGGGAAAAGTAAAGTTAACTTGAGTGTTGATTCATTAGACTTTGCAGTAACCTAACATCTTAGAAATACAAATGTGTCTGTAATATACTAGCTACTTTACAGAAATAAACACAAGTCATTTATTTGTGTCTTTTATGACTGTTGGAGTAAAAAGTTCTTTTGTTCGGTTGTGAATTTTCCAGAGCAGCTGAAACCATTGTTCGAGTAAAGCCTTTGTAAAGAGATTTTCCTGGATGTTACATATTTCAAGAATTTTTGTTTAGAAACATTTATTTCCATTCCCTTTTTATATTGTGAAGATCAAAGCTATGTCAGGATAGTAGATCTTTTGTGGTTGTGAATATTTTAGCATTTAGTTTATTTTATAGTTTAATGTTGATAGTGTAATATATGTCTACAGTGTGATCAAAAAGTGTCGGAGAACGTTTGATTACAGTACGAAAACTAGCAAACATGTTTATAATCCTAGTTTTAGGTAAAAACTGTTTTAGTAATTATAGTTTCAATCTATTTACACATAGTTAGAAATGAATAATATATGACGTTTTTTTCTTCTTAGCCTTGGTGGATGGCCTAATAAGAAGTTAAACTGGACCAAATGATGACTAAAAAAGACTTTTTGTAGATGTTTACTAGTAAAAAACATCGGGATCATCATCGCTTTTAACAAAAAAAAAAAAAAAAAAAACAACAAAAAAGCATAAAATTGAATACTTTAATAACCTAAACATCGGAAGAGAACAAGAGTTGGTCAAAAAAGACATGATAGGAAAGGTGTGTGTATGAGTGAGAGAGAGAGAGAGAGAGAGAGAGAGAGAGAGAGAGAGAGAGAGAGAGAGAGAGAGAGAGAGAGAGAGAGAGAGAGAGAGAGAGAGAGAGAGAGAGAGAGAGAGAGAGAGAGAGAGAGAGAGCGATCAAACTTAAGACTAGTGATTAAATTTGTACATCCAACAAGAACTTCAAGATTGTCATACCCGTACTTAAAACAAATGAGCGAGTCCATGATTGGTGATTAAAACAATAATATTGTCGTCTGTTTAGGAACGTCCATTTCTAATTTAATATTTCTTTCAATCAATTCCGGAGACCAAGTTGTCACAACAACGAAGTGCGGCAGTTGATCTTTAATTCTGAGTAACTGGTTTAGATTGTGACGTAACGATTCTCTAAACTAAAACCATCAATACCGACAGAAAAGAAAGTGTTGGACATATGAAACTGCAAGTTCCAAAGAAGCCCTTTAGGGTGTAATCATTAAAGAAAGGTAGAACAAAACAGCTGTGTATAAATTGAAACTTGATAACAGTGCTAAGCGGGTAGTGCTTTGTCTGCGACTCTAGTACAAGAAAACAGCAAAGTTCGAAGTGGATATGTAACAAAAATTCATCGATTTGGATTGAGAACATTATAAAACGTCCTTCAGGCCAAGTGGCCTAGGATGTAAAATCCCATCCATCAGTTCAGTCGGACTTGAATACGATGTTTACATGAAGCATTACTAATTTTTAACTTAAGCGATTCCTTTTGAAATTCTCTTTCCAATAAAATACGTTACACACATTTACTTTGCAATTTTTTTGACTTTATAAAAACATTCTTCAACTCAGCACTCTCAATTATTTTAACAGTTTATTACTAAATAACATTGTAAATTCTGTTATTCTCTATAATTAACACAAATTTCAACGTCTAATCTCTACACAATCCACAGTTATACTGGTCAATCGACGCGCGTCTTCTACATTTTAGTCATAAACAGTACTTCTCCCACCCTTCACCGCTGCACATTCCACCATTTTAGATACGGACATAAACCCTCTATCTAACAAATTCAAATCATTAGATTATCATGTATAGTTTACGACATTTATCTGTGATAGATATTACAATTTTTTTTATCGCTATAGTTTTTTAGACACAGAACCGATTTTGAAGATGTCAAAAAAGTTGTTAGTGTACTTTTTTGACCATGACTGAGAGGACATTTTGGACGTCATATTTTTCAGATCGTTTTGAATAATAAAAGTAAATCGGTTGATTGGCCATTACAACAACCTTACTCAAGTTTAAAGTTGTGTGTCTATTCACCTAAATGCGTTTCTAAAAGTCCAAGATCTTGCTAAAGCACTGACCACGTTGACTCAACCTATTTCAACAAAATCATTTGGCACGTTTTACAAATAAAAGTAAACAAACCTGCAGGAATTTCTCTTTAAATAAACATATTTATATCACACACGACTTTTTGTTCATCCTGTACCGTAAAAAAACCTTTACAGGTTTGTTTAAACAGAATATATACACCTACTTACGTCCGGACAAACAGACTAAGCTTATATTTAAAGTGAAATTTATACAAGAGCAGAATTTCTCCTTAAAATACAGAGAATCCTGTCTCCCGTGAGAAAGACTGATAGACAATACAAAACAAACATTACATGTTAATTAGATAAGGGAAAGCAACTGCCGGGACACGTTCCCGGGTTTTCGTTTGACGGGAATATTGGCGATAAATCAATTACGTGGCATAAATCCCACAGGACTTTACCTTTCCTGATCTCTGCTCCCCCCTTTTCCCGGTGACGGTAAACCTCAGCAAAACCCAGCTCCGTGAAGTGTCTTATTTTACGACATGCACTGTCAGCGTATTTCAACAATTTTTATGTTTTGTTGTTTTCCTTTCATATCCGAAGGTCGTTACTGCAACGTAACGTTCTCAGGTTGAAAAATGTCGAGGTATTTACTTTTCAAATCACGTGAAGAACAGCTAAATAGTTTTCTTGAAACTGTGAATTTATCCATTTTGTCCCCTCATTCAGGAATAACCTTCATTCCTATCTCAAGAGTGTTTACCTTGTGGTCACTCCTTGTGGAGATTTAACCGAAATATCTGGTTTAATCAAAGTAAAAGAATTTTTAGGTTAGGTTTTCCCTAAACTAGTTTATCACAAAGGCCTAGCTTTAGTCATGGGTTCCGTTCTTGGATGACTAGTTTAGATTTAATTTCTAATATGTCAGAATAATACTGGCTAGATTATCTCTTTTTTTATTTTGACACGTTTTAGGTTGGTCACGTGACGACGGGAGTTGTGTATTAGATTATGTTTATATACACAAACAATTGAAAATGTTCGAATAAAGTATATGATAAACAAGTTGATCATTGTATTCACCCAATCTGTTCATACGAGCAATTCTCTAAATTTAATACCCACAAGTTGGTCTCTTTGTCGTTGTAGGAATTGGGGTCTTACCCAGTAGGGTGAGTTTGTTTAATGCAGTTGTTACACAAATCTTCTGAAACTCGTAATTGTGTAGATCACTACTCTCTGACGTTTCAAGGTCACGTTAAATAGTTTCCACTCGCTACGTTCGAGTCATTGAAGAAACAATACTAATTTTAATGACAGGTCAAGGTTAGAAATAACGTTTTTACAATAATTCCTTTATTTATCATCTAAGAGATGTCGAGTTAGGTTAGGTTGGGTTTCGAGGGTTTCGAAAATATGTTTTTGACAATAACTTCGCTATTTGTCATCGTAGGGAATTGGGGTTGATACCATTAGATGCAGAATTGAAATCTACAAATATTTATCCTATTTGGTGTGTTATAATTTGAATTACTCAGGAGATATGAACAAAAAACAGTTCAAAAATGGCCGCCAATATGACTTTTTCATTAGATTTATTTGAATAAGATACAGTTCTATATATTAGCACCCTTTATCTATCTTAATATTTGTGGCAGCTTTCGTATTTACGTATAGTTGACACCGACGACGGACGGACGGTTGAGGTAATCTTGAAGTTCAATCAAAAAACTGAAGTCCAATTCTTGACAATTACCAAACTTCTACTTCGTCTTTATTTTTCCATGTAATATCACTTCTTGAACTTGGTTGACCCTTTATAAACAAGCTGAGAGTGAAAGATAGCTGGTTTTTTTTTATAATTATACAATTTTCTATTAAAGTTTCCTCTAGATAAGCTGCCATGAAGCAACTTAAGACCAATAGTCATTAATAGGAATTTTCTCTTTCGTGGTTGATGAAAAAAATTAACTGTAGTTGTTTTAGACCGGAGAAATGATGGAGTGAATAGTGAGTAGTAATTTGTGGCTCTCGTTGCAGATGTTCTCATTAAAGAATGTGGGTCATGACGCCGAAATGTCTACGCCGTTCTAGTTTACACAGGGAAGTCGGAAATGTTTCGTTTAATGTACGTGGCCCTCGGGATTGCCAAACCTGTACTCACTGAGGGTAACAGAGCTTCTAATGACGCTGATCAAGGTTCATTTTTGATTTTTTACCAATTATTCCCGAAATGTGATATTAGTTCACATATGGATTGTTATCTTCATATTTCGCTAAAATTTGAACAAAATCGGTAACACCGATTTTGAGAAATGATGTATAATATATTTTTGGATTAATAACTCACGAGAATAATGGTTTAAATGGCGATTAACGAGTTTTGTTTAATACTTGGAGTCTTCACTTGAACA
Organism: Aphrophora alni; assembly: GCA_963513935.1. Taxonomy (NCBI): domain Eukaryota; kingdom Metazoa; phylum Arthropoda; class Insecta; order Hemiptera; family Aphrophoridae; genus Aphrophora; species Aphrophora alni. Next base: position 108,978,138 of record OY740773.1, read on the forward strand.
CAGTTTGATCAAAAACGTAATGTCGTGTGTTTTATGGCAGCTACTTTAGGATATAAAGTGAAACAAAATGTCCCAAATTTTGATCACATACTAAATTTAATTCCAATCGTTCCACGTCTTTGGACAAAGTACTTTAATAGCAAGTAGCCTAATTGGAGCAGTTTTATAAAGTAGTAAAGGTATTTGTAAGTTAGTTAAGAGCTTGTGTAAACAACGACAAGAGTTGAACATACATTTTAAGAAGATGGCTCGCTTTGTTTGCCGAGGGGTACTGTAACATCCACTAATTTCCCTTGTGGTTTAACGGGGAGATATTTCGCAGTCATCATCGCCTTACAAACATGCAATGGAGAAGAGAACAAGAGTTGATCAAGAGAGAATTAATAGTAAAAATAAAAGAGAAGGATCTAACCCCAGACTACATGAAAAGTTATGCATCTAGAAGGCTTTGCCGAGAGATTTGATAAAAAATAGTGATCTAACCCAGACCTAAATTGATAAGCTTAAATGTAGCCCAAGAGAGAGGAGAATATTTTAATTACAGTATTTTTCTTTGTCTGTTTCAGGTAAGAGATACAATATATATACATAATTATGATATCTGCAAAATGGTGAGTGAAATGTTGTTATTGATTGTTACAGAAGTTGTTCCCTAAAATATCTGTATACATGTATAAAAATAGTAATTCATTAAGGCTTTCAAGTATTTCAGGTTTAAACGATTGAAATAAAGAAAATATACCTGTAAACATGTTATTGATCGGATATTTAACGTGCCTACACAACGTTTCGATAGTAAATCAACTTTCGTTATCAGGTGATAAACCAGAACATATAAATGTGAATTTCTTTTAATTAGTCATTTGATTCTACATGTTAATAAAGGTCGTGGTGAGACGTGACAAAATAATGACAGGGAAAAAAATTATATTTTTCCATCCAATCTCAAATTAAGACCACTTTGGTCCAAAAAGTAACTTATAGAGGTGGTACTTCTTACATAAGAAAATTTTCAAATAACAATCGAGTTATTTTGAATTTTGATTTAGCTGTTTTAATACAGAAACGTTAACGCCCCACATTTCAGGTGTGGTGATTCGAAAAAAAATGTTGCTCTTCATTTTGGTTGTCTCATCAAACCCTTTAAAATGAAGCACCATGCGATAATATGTCCTACTTGACATTGTTAACTTAATCTTGCCTTTCCACCCCTTCAAATCCAAAACGTGGGCTCATATACACGAAAGAAGATAATACCAAACTGTGTGTAACTATTTTATTTACTACATAATAATTATATTTACAGCCAATTTTGTATAGAGTTTATATTAATAGAAGACCAACTCAGAGGTTTACTAATCGAGAGTAGGCCTACGGGTGTGGATGCTATCTGTATCATCTTGTTTTCACGTAATAGATCTCTCTCTCTCTCTCTCTCTCTCTCTCTCTCTCTCTCTCTCTCTCTCTCTCTCTCTCTCTCTCTCTCTCTCTCTCTCTCTCTCTCTCTCTCTCTCTCTCTCTCTCTCTCTCTCTCTCTCTCTCTCTCTCTCTCTCTCTCTCTCTCTCTCTCTCTCTCTCTCCGGGAGAGTAACTGGCATAAAAAACACAAATTTCCAATTTTCTCAATATCGGCTCTAACGATTTTCATGAAATTTTGCTAAAATACAGCCTAAAACTCGATATTCCCAAAAATATCTGTCCCGATGTTATCGTAATGAACCGTAATTGAATAATTGCGGTCCGTGAATAAATAGAAGAATAACTCTGATCACCGTTAATTTTCTTCAACAAATAACACTCACAGGTAGGATCGGTGCACATTTCATAACTTTAGTTCACGAAGGTGATAACAATATTCAGAATTTTATTTATAATTCTATATTGAAACAATAAATTCTTATTTAATTAAATTTTACGGTATCTCCTTTGTAACTTAAAGCGTGTGAAACTTCATCTTTTCATAATTAAAAAGAAGCAGACTGAAGCTCCCTTCGTTCTGTATTCAATTATAAACTAATTTAAGTATGGAGAAATATTTTATCAACGCTAACATTAAACTCTGTTGATATATTGCATAAGGGATGGAAACTGAGGGACTATAAAACATAGACTTTTGTCTTGTTACCATTGTCAGAGGGAATGTAGACACATGACTTGTATTGTTTATAACTGTTAACATTTTGTAATTAGTCGAATTTGTAGTCATTTTCGTCTGGTAAGCAAACCGTGTCCAATTTGAGGGGAAAGTATTTGGTTTGTAAATGGTACACTCACCCACTAATCGTCATAAATGTCAGTCTTTTTTCGACTGATTTTCATCTTTCATGGCGTGAGTAAATTGAAAGTGTTTTGCGATACCGTCAATCTATCGTCATTGTTGTTGCTTTGTCTGTACCTAAGCAAGATGGCGACCACAAAAATTAAGAACATGAAATTTTGTAATATAAAGGACTGTACTGTGTATTGAAATTCAGTCAAAATGGTGGTCATTGTAAATGGGTTTTTATCTATTGTTAGTTTGCGTTGTACCACAAATATACAATCTTGTTGAGCACTGTGGTGAAATTCACAAAAATGATACGAATTTGCCCCTAACCACAATCACTGGAAACTTTAAAATAAAACACAATTATCTGATTAATTGTTCTTATATTAATGGAAATAATTAATAAAGATAATTGTGTTTTTATTTTAAAGTTTCTAGTGATTGTGGTTAGGGGCAAATTCGTATCATTTTTGTACCACAAATGTTACAATTTTTAATTTAATTGTTTAAAAATGTAGTTCATTTAAAACGTTTGATATGTCCCAGATACCTCTTATTAAGACCTTTTAAAATTTAATGCATGTTTAAAGCACTGGTAGAGTGTTCGTATTATTAATATTGTTTAATAGGAAACTTGTCATTATTTGTGTTTATAAATTAACATACGACGTTTCGTGAATATAAATCACTCCCGTTATCAAGTGATAAATCTTAGTGAAGAAAACATAACACGCTCCTGGACAAATATATCCGAATCCAACAAAGTACATAGTCTGTCGTATGTCAGTTGCTACCCAAATTCGTGGATCGAATTTAATCAGATTGGTTGTGTGTAGGCTACATAATTTGGCCGTATCACACGATGCATTGATTTTTTTTAAATGTATAACTTAAAATTTAAGTACAACTGCCATAAGTAATTCTTTCTTCTAGCGTGTTATTAATTCACATTTCACTAAAATTTAATCGAAATCGTACAGTCGGTTTTTGAGAAACTACGTCATACAGGTGATTTATGAACCGGTATTTTGGAAGAGATGACAATGATACATTTTGTGGCTGTAATTAAATAAAATTTCATCTAAATGTTTACAGCCGATTTTTATAAAATTTTAATTTTTTCCTTATTTCAAAAAAACAAATTCTCGAGATGTAACCAAGGGCATTCAAATACCTAATTTCATTAAAATCGTTTAGGCTGTGTAACGCTGCACATAAGATAGACAGACACAATTTAAAAAAACAATTTTTTTTTCGACTTACTCAAAACAGTTAAATAAACTCGTCATCGATTTTTTTAACAATCACATAACATCCCTCTAAACTACCTAAATATATGATAAAGTAAATATATGTTTAATTGGATTTGACCATCGCATCGTATCAGTTCGCAAACCGAGAATTTGACTTTTAAACATCTCTGATGATCCAAACTTCACATTAAAGATGAATAAAAACTGTCTTATCTTGTAAATAAATAAAAGGAAAACACTTATAACTGAAGTAGCTGGGGAGTTTTATTAGCTGGTAATAAACCTTGTATTGCCTGAGTGATGTTATTTATTGCTGGTGCAATCGATAAAGTCATAACCAACTGAGCTTTGCACAAGAGACAAGAGATGTTTGGATTGCTTTTAGTCTGTATAATTCTTTATATTAATCTATCGTTTTGTTTTTATTTTCCAGTTTATGATAATCATTCAACATGTATTATTTTATTTATTGATCTTCACATTTCTTTAGTGAAGATACTTATCATTACATATCTTCTCACAATTGTAGGTCACTTCTTCAAACCTCTCTTAGTATCCCACACTCTTTCTTCTTCGACAAGAACTTTTTAACATTCACGAATATTCTCCTCATTCTTTAGTTCTTCAGTTTCAACTATTCCCTCCTTTTTTGTCACTCCACTTCTCCTCAACTCTTTCCTGGTTTTTTCTTACCGTCTTCTTCTTTTAGTTTATCCGATTAAAAAAAAAAATGAATAAGATTTTATCGTTATTAATCTCTTGTCACCGTTCTTCCCTCATTTATCCCAACTATCCCGTTATACCACTCTTCTAACTTACTCTTGTAAGCTGTTCATTATATTTCTCTCTGGATTCGAGTCAACTGATTATTAATAAGGTTCTATATTCGCAATTACTCTCTATACACCTCTCCCACTTTTACTCTCATATTCATCCAGTTTTTAACATTTACTATTCTGTGGTATTTTCTCTTTTAATTGTCTCTTAGTTCATATCAATCTTTTTTAACTTTGTGTCTACGGTTTATTAATCTTAAAATTCTGTCATCACTATTCCTTTCCTTATTTCACATCCTTGCTCATCAGTTTTTCTTTCAGGTTAGCTATTCACCAATCTCTTAAAGTATTAACGCAACCTTTCCATTGCCGCTACTGTTCGCGCATTCATCCCATTTCTTTCTTTCCATTGGTTGATCTAAACTCTTCGTTCTGGTGAACTGTTGATCAATCTCTAAAGTTTTTTAAACATATCTAATGATCTCCAGACAACTTCTATTATATTCAGATAGTTGTCGCGGACCTTCTACATTCACCGTCCTAAATATAAGTTCTGAAACTTTCTTCTCCATAAATTAATTGATAGTATCTGCCGTTATTATCAATCATCAGGCTCTTCCTTAATTTGTTCCTTGATTTAAAATGTTTCTATATCAAATTCTTTTCGCTCATTTTTCTTCTAATAGGCTAGGTATTACTCTTTTCTTTCTTCCAGACAGTATCAAGTCATCCTATTTACACTGTCCATGTTAGTCATCCTATTTACAAGGTCTAACCATACTAACCTTCTTTGGATATCGTCAGGAGATTTTACAATAATTAATATGCATTATCTCCCTTATCGTCTATTTGATTCTAGATACCTTTTTGAAATAATAAATTTCTTTGTAGACCATCCATTTCTACTGCGTAAATTTTCGTCCGTTTACCTCGGAAAGCCTCCAGACTTCAAGGCCCTCCTTCCTCCAAGAATTCCTTCCTTCCTTACATACTACACCTTTCAATCATTTGACCACACGTTGACCTATCCATTGCTTGTCGTTCCTGCCATTTCATAATCCTATTTATATTAATATATTTTTTTCCTTTCCAATCGCAGTTTCCTTTACCGATATTCCATTAATCATTAACATCACTCCCTCCTCTCAACCTCCTGTAACGTCTAAATCTTCATCTAAAACAATTACATAATTAAATTAACGCTCCGTGTAAAAGAGGGCAATACAAATGGAAGCCATATTGTCTCTCTTGTTTCAGATAGAATTACACTGCCCTCAAGGTTTCTTTTGTCTTTAATTAATTTTCATCGTCATTATCACGTAATAGTCAAGTTTAATTGCTTTTAATAGCGAGGATTTCTTAATTGCGCGTAGGTCTTGATTGGTTAAATAAACCGCAAAACCCAATTTCGTAGCTCATCCACATCGTGTCTGGTTACAAGCTGTATTGTAAATGTTACCACTGGTGTTAATGTAATATAAATTTCTTTAAAAAAACTAGACAGTCAACTGTTTTTAGTAGGGTTTCGTCTTTTGTATTTAAAACACTTATCTTTTTTCTTTTGTTCTTTACTCGTGCATGAAAGCTGATATTATCAATCAGTTCTCCATGTTTTTCAATATTTCTCTAAAACAACTGTTTAGGTAGTAAAAAGTTTCCATCTGTTTTATTACCTATTTACTTTTTTCCTAACCCTCAGGGCGAGGTGAGTATGGGTTAAGTAATCCCGAAGGACACTTGCTGGATTTACATCTTTTTTCCATGTATTATTTGGTTAGATTTCTTTCTATTATCTTTCCTAACTAAATCTTCCGACCCTGATGCTATTAAGATATTTATGAGATTTTTCGTATTTTACTGGAACAAACAACAAGTAAAATAAATATCATCTCTCTCAAAAGCATCCAACACTGGTAATTATTATTCAAGTTCAAAATGAATAACGAACGCCATCTTTGAAAAATTAATTATATATTTAAAAAGGGTCAAAAAGTGTGATCGAAATCGGTAGAGCCTTCGATTTGTTTCCTGAGTAAAGATTGACAAAATCGTCTCCGAAAAATAACATTTGTGTGTTATCGAAAAATGGAAAAGAAGACCTGAGATTTGACCAAAGTATAAAATTTGATTAAAATCGGTCCTTCCATTGCACAGAAGACGGTCGGACCAATTTTTTAGACTCAAAAGACTTGATATATCCTCAGTTGATTGTCTGGACTCAAGACCTCAGTTGATTGTCTGGACTCAAGACCTCAGTTGATTGTCTGGACTCAAGACCTCAGTTGATTGTCTGGACTCAAGACCTCAGTTGATTGTCTGGTCCATCACATAACTTTCTTTATGACATATATGTCTGTGACTAAAAAACTTGACACAAATTTTGTTGACTATCACACAAGTTTCTCTTTGCTATTTATACCGAAATTGTACATTTATTTGATGATGTAGGTATCGTAAGAAATTCTTAACTTCTTTGTTTAATCTCTACTTACTGCTAAATAATACGACAGTTTGTCACTTGTGATGTCATGGATGAGACGATGACAGTTTTCTTCAATTTAGATTTAATCCAATATTTATTTGGTTGGCATCGTAAAAGTAAAGGAATTTCGTTACTTTTTTACTCTCGAAGTTTCCAAACCATTGACTAGAGAATGTGTGAATCATGTTTATTTTTAAAACGATTATTTTAGATAAATTATCCAAACAATATTATTTTCATGACACACACAAAAGCGTTGAATTTAACCCATAAATAAAAGTACTTTATTAATATTTGAGAAACAAAATTTATAATTGAACTAAATCTAACACAATTTTACATAAATACGTTTATTAAATGAAACAGTTTTTCAGTGATCCATGAGCTGCAATAATCAAACTATAACAGTTATTGTAGAAACTGTAACACAATAGGAATTCAAAATATTTATTTATTAAGTTTCTGTCATTACTACTACCTAATGTGTACATTTACTTAATAAACTGTGAAAACATTGCACAAACTTTCCCATCCGCAAAACACATACAACGAAACAAAATCGTAATTTCTGTAGTTTATTAATAAAAAAAGTAAACCACGAATGCCATCTTTGAATTTATATATTTCATTAAGGACTTAACCTGTTTCCCTTTTTGTCATAAACACATCTTCAAAGTAAGTTGTACTTCATTTTTATTGTGTTATTGCTTAACCAATTGCTCACTATAATATAAAGCTTTTTACTTGATCGAGCAATCTTGATTTTAAACTTTCCTGTTTACAGCCGTTTCGCTTATCTATCAGTCATCATCATGTCAAACACTTTTATTGCATTAGCAATTTGTCAAACGTTAAAAACACTTAATAGTTCCAAAAATTTAGGTAGTCTTGTAAACATGACATTAATTTACAAATTAATACACACATATATGTATATACAGGGAGTATAAAAAAAGGTTTCAAGAATTCCGGAGCTTATTTGTCACATCAAAACCAATGTAAAAGTTTATGTAAACATATTTCCTAAAATGCAGTTTTCTATCTGATATGGAGTTGAAATTTTGCATACTACTATAGTGTTATAAAGATTCAATTAGAGAAAAAAATCAGCTGATTTTCTTGTCTCATTTCAAAATGGCTGTTATTTAAACTTTTTAATTCTTTCTCTAGCTTAAGGGATAACTAAATTGTAGATAAAAAACTAAAAAATAGGTAAGTAACTGGCTTCAACAACTAAAATTAGCCTAAAACAATTTTTTTTAAATTCTTATCTCCACATTTTCCTGAAGCTTAAACGACAACTATGCTATAGACACACTAAATAATAATATTTAATACATAATATCATAAACTTCTGTCTTTTGTAGTAATAATTAATAGATATATCTTGAATCGCGGTATATCACTTTATCTAGTTTTTTCATGCATATCTTGTTTTCCATTACTTTTTTTCGTAAAATAAATTTCCATTGAAAACAAAGTGATTCATAATTTTTCCTGCTTGAATTTTATTCTACGCTAATCTTGGGAGTTGTAGACAATTACTAAGAATTAATGTTTTCACTTTTTTTAATAACTCAATTATTCTTTTTAAACGTAACAGTTTCTGAGATATTTTACGTTAAAAAGTTTAAATAGCCGCGATATTTAAATGAGTAGAGGAAATTTTGATTATGTTCCTCAAATTGAGTCTTTATAATACTAAGAAGCAAACTTTTTCATTGAATTTGATGTGAGGAATGCGCTCCTGAATTCCTGAAACGTTCGTTTTAAACCGATCACTCACGAATCAACATTTTTGGAGAGATGACGACCAATCTATTTAGTTCCAGCCCTTGGAGAAAAATTTGATCAAAATATTTTGAGCCGATTTTGAAAAAAATCGTAATTTTCTGTTTTTATAATCACAACTAACCCCAAATTTTGAGTTAAGGAACAATTTGTTTTTAGAAAGGTGCAAGATTTGACCAAACTTTTGTGATAATAGCTTCAAGCATTTGAACTATAGCGCAATACACAAACAAAAATTATTCCAAAAAACACTTTTTTTTGGGCTCAAAAGACAACAAAGCGACATCATATAACTCTCTTTCTGTAAAGTAAAAACAATGAAAAATTCAACATTATACCTTTATATTAAATGTTGAGCTTGACTTATGAGAAAAATTATACAGTATAACAAACACACAGAACACAATTCTCATAAAAAATACGCCTACGTATCAGACGCGTTTCAACGACAAGGTTACAGTGATACACGAGCTACACCAATCAAACTATAACTTTATATTAGCTTTATATTTATCTTTATATTAACTTTATAGTATACCTTTAATATAGATATCAGTATAACGAACTGTACAGGAGTAATAACGTATAATGTTTCTAATCAGCTGTTAAAAATCTAGGTTTTGTTTACATTTTTTTTCTCAAAACAAATACTGTTTCTTCTTAATTTCGTAACACACTATATATGACTTAATTGTCCGCCAATTAAATAAAAATACAGACATAATACATCGATAAATTCGTCAAATCAAGCAGATTAGAACAACTAATCTCATGTAAATTAAAATGTACAATCTAAAGTCCATCATGAAAACATCAGCTTACGGACGGAATCCAGTTGTAGTTGTATGCAAAAAGCGCGAATTTTCGCAAGACAGCTGATAGGTGAATAACCCTACACTGACCTTAGTATGGCTATTAATATGTCTGGCTTAGTACAGATTGCGTTGCAAATGTTCGCCGATTTGTTGAAACTTTGCCAAACTAAATATTGCAAAATATGTGTCCTTCAGTTTAAGGTGTCCGAGTTTAGAATAGATGACTGGGTTTGTTCACTTTGGACGTTGAGTAAGCAATGATGGGTGACATTTTAGTACGTTGCTTCTGTAGACTCCGCCATTTTGGATTTAATATCCGCCAGAACAAGAAGTTGATGGTTCTTACCCAGCCCTGTGATCCAAGCAAAATTTAGTTTGGTAGGTCTTCTAGTTGTTTAAACACAAAAATCCTCTTGGTTATCATCCTTATAAGCCTTATAAAAAATAAAAAAAGAACATAAAATAAAGACCACTTAACCTTTACTTATACTCTAATACTGTAATAGTGTGAGGAAAATAACAGAAGTTGGTTAAAGGAAAACTGACAGTAATGGTGAGATGGGATCTAACCCAACACTACATGAAAAAAGCTGTTGTTCCAGCTACGTTCCCTCTGGAATAGCAACTCCATACTCACTAAAGTATGAGCCCCTGAAGGTGTCCAGGTACTTAACTAACCCTATAAATACTAACATAATTGTAAATATAATGCCAGAGTTGGTTTCATGGACCTTGTACAAAACTTCAAATTGTATTGTTAGATCAAAAGGTTTTACCCAGTAGGGTATGTTTAGATACAATCTTGTTGAGCACTGTGGTGAAATTCACAATAATGATTCGAATTTGCCCCTAACCACAATCACTAGAAACTTTAAAATAAAACACAATTATCTGTATAAACTAAATCTAAACTTACATATCTACTAATGAAATAAAATAAACCTAAAACTATGATAACCTGAGTGCAAGTTAAAAAATAGGTCAAAGACATATAACAATAACTTGACAAAGGGCCAGCCCAAGCCTCTATCTTACTGGTCAACTGATCTGTGGAGTGGGAGGGATTTTAGCTTGCACTCAGGTTATCATAGTTTTAGGTTTATTTTATTTCATTTGTAGATAATGTAAGTTTAGATTTAGTTTATAAGCAAGACCCTCCGATGATGATAACCATATTATCGAAATGTACATCAGGGCGTTTACTGGAAATAATTAATAAAGAACAATTAAACAGATAATTGTGTTTTATTTTAAAGTTTCTAGTGATTGTGGTTAGGTGCAAATTCGAATCATTATAGGGTATGTTTGTTTAAAACAATTGTTACACATGTTTTCTGAAACACAAGGATTGTATATATAATTACTTTTTAACTTCGGCTAGGTCCTAACTGGATATATTTAAAAGTCTTTCACTCGTGATAGTGTCTTTTTCCTAGAGATCATTGAAGCTGTACTTATTATGTGACACAGTTTCCACTCGCTACGCTCGTGTCGTTGAATCGGTCCTACAGGATCTTGCAACTATACGAATATCACATTTCCTTGTGAGGTCAACGTTAGAAATAACATTTTTGACAATAACTTCACTATTTGTCATCGTAGAGATGTGGGGTTGGTACCACTGCATGCAGAATTGTAATCTGCGAATTCTTATCTAATTGTAAATATCACACGAGATATGAACAAAATATATTTTAAATGGCCGCCATTTTGACATTTTAAATTTGATTTTCAATGGGGTTCTGTATGAGCACAGATTAGTTCTGCATATCAATTTAGATTTTCCTACCTTATGTTTTGTGGTCGCTATCTTGTTTAGGTACAGTAACGAAGGACGAATGCCGTGTCGATAAAATGTGAAGATCAGTAAAAAAATAGAGTTTGAAATTTTACGATTACCAACTTTACCCAATACTTCGTATATTAAAGGAGTGAACATAACAACAACTTTGCAGAACAGTAGGTACAATGTGAATGTGGCTTTCTAAAATCTTCTTTTTTTGCTGCGCAGCTCTGTTGACCGACTGTTGAAATCGAAATGTAATGAACTGTTTTAGGTTGTCCGCTGATAAATCGAAATATAATGAACTGTTTTAGGTTGTCCGCTGATAAATCGAAATTGTTAAAATGTTTTTATATAAAACTAAATTACCCACAGTTTACTTTTTACCCAGTTTACGAAGTATATGGTAAGTTTGGTAATGGATTTCCGTTTTTCGACTAATTTCAGTTTTCATGGCCTCAGGAAAACTAAACAGTGCATTTCGACGTACCGTCCTCATTGAAAGCAAAATAGCGGCCAGAAAACAATGATAGGAACATGAGTTACACTTTTTCATATAATGTTGGGTTAGATCCCTTTCTTTTATCGTTCCTATCAGGTCTCTCGTGACCAACCCTTGTTCGTTTCCGACTCTGACATTATTAGAGTATCCGGGGGTGTTTGTTTTATACTTTTATTCTTGTTTATAAGGGCGTGATGACCGAGAGGGTTTTTCCACCTTTAAACAATAAGAAGGAAAAATTACATTGTGTGGTGGGTCTGGGTACTATAATGGCCGCCGACCACTATATTCAGTTTAAGGCTAAACATCCCTGAAAAAGTTGTGTTTCTGGCCCGCTAGATAGCAGCACCTCTGCGGCAAAATTGCATTACTGATAATTTGCGTAATTATTGTCCGATTTTTGTTTTGTAAGTTATTTTGTAAATAATATCAATAAAATATTTACGCTACGAAGGTGAAACTTTTTTAGATTTTTTTATAAAAAAGTTGTTGAGCAAAAATATTATTATTATTATCATTATTTTTAATCGCAGGTAGTCATTTTTTAAATAATAATTTTAAATGAATTTTGCCGTTTTCAGATATGAAATCGGTCAAATGGTCCTATCGGAATCGTGTTTTAAATATACTATCATTATTTCTCTCACGCCCCGCGCCCCCCTTCCGCGTGGCGCACCGCCATACTGCCCAGCCGCTCTAACGCGAGGCCCCTCCTGTAGTGATGTGGTGCTAATTATAGTTTGATTTTTCGGGGATGGAACCTGGCGGCTTAGCGACCCTTAGCTCTCACACGCACACTGGCAGGAACGCGCTTAAAAAAAGTTATTATTTTATAGTGAAGAGTGTAGTCAGTGTCTCGGCCCGAGCCCCGGAGCGGTCGGGAGGGGTTGTGTGTGTGTGGTAGTAAGGGTCGCTAAGCCGCCAGGTTCCATCCCCGAAAAATCAAACTATAGCAAAGCAGCTAATTCCAAGCAGCTAACGAACGTTAGCAGTTGCAGAGCACTCCTAACAACTAGAAATAGCTGCTTAACAATTAGCAGAACTTATACTAGCTGATGGCAGCACCTTTCATAAACTTAGAGTTCAGTCCGTTTGTCCATTTCAATTTCTTAGATGTGGTTGTATACTTGTTGCTTCTTTGCGTTATTTGAATGTGTGCAATATATATTATAAATTACATAAGTTATTCGCCATTCTAAATAATTACTCCATTTAAAGAGTTCTACCTTTTATATGAAATGTAAAAACTATTAATCTGTTTTGACTACGTCGAAAAGTGTTTGTATATCAGATATAAATTTGTCTCAGATTTTTAAATAATATATATCACTAGTTTTAAAGAGGAAAATTATCTTTATTAAAAATTTTGTTACATATTTTATGTATGAATTAACAATAACGAATGGTTACGTAGTAATTTATCTAGGAGACTAATTTATATTGGAAACTTTGGTTACAAACTGAAATGAAATAAAAGATGTATTACAAATCCATAATATGGAATAGTTTTGGGTTTTTGGAATAGTAATATATTACTGTTCATATTCTTCCCAGAAACAATGTACAGTTTTATTAAAAATATTAATTGTTTTAGAGTAAATTCAACGATCATTAAATTTTACTTAGTACAACTTATTATAAAATAATTCAACGATCATTAAATTTTACTTAGTACAACTTATTATAAAATTGCATTAATTTTAATTCAACCCATCCTACTTGTACTCCTTATTTCTAAACATCCAATGAAAATGAAAATGTATTTCATTTATATTTTTAAATGATATATGCTATGTTTTTTATTCCCAGTTATTCTTCACAAGTGGTAATAGAATGTACAAATTCTCTGATTCAAAAATGTGATGTCTTCGAAGGAAATGTTGTGATGTTATTTTAACTTTATACAATTAAATATTATACAGTTCAATTGGCAATGACAATAGAAGGTTGAGATGTTATTTCAAGGTTTAGAATGGAAAATTTTATAAATATGTTACACAATTATAACATATATCATGTTTATATATGTTTATTTATACACATAAATATAGTCTATAGTTCAATAATATACTGGATTCTTTTTATTGTTTGTTTTTAGTTATTATGGAGTTGTTATGCAACAAGGCATGGTTAATCATGTATAACTTGTGTTAACAACTGTTGATGGAATTTAATTGTGAATTCAAAAATGTTTTGATATTTCAAATATGAAACATAATTTAATTTAATCAATCACTTAACGAATAACAATAAATATAAACATAATGACATGCAATAAGATGTAAACGTGGGACAAATAATACATCCCCGTAAATCACTCTCTTACATCCTCGCAAAGCTTCTCTCTAACAAAATAATCACATCCCCAGAAAAGCTTGTCTCTTACATGCCCACAAGTTTCTGTCTCTCGTAACCGTTACATCCCCACAAAACACATATTTTTTCAAAATCAAAATCAAAATTTTCGAGAGATAACGTATTAGGAGTAATACTTATTTATTAAGCAATACACTATAAAAAAATCAGACTTCTACCTTTTATATTTACCGAGATGCCACAAGGTATCTCCAGGACGTATATCCCCAGAAGGGTACAAGCGATAGTCAGAGAGAGAGAGAGAGAGAGAGAGAGAGAGAGAGAGAGAGAGAGAGAGAGAGAGAGAGAGAGAGAGAGAGAGAGAGAGAGAGAGAGAGAGAGAGAGAGAGAGAGAGAGAGAGAGAGAGAGAGAGAGAGAGAGAGAGAGAGAGAGAGAGAGAGAGAGAGAGAGAGAGAGAGAGAGAGAGAGAGAGAGAGAGAGAGAGAGATTAAACACAAGTAAACTAAACAATACTTTAATAAAATTTTTAAATTAATGAACACAAATTAAACCATATAATATTTGTATATTTATATTTGACCTGACTTATACAAAAGACTAACAAAGTCCAGACAGATACTGTTATTGTGCGAAGCGGACACTTCCACGAATTGATACTTGATAGATTCCACGAATCTAGCTTTAGACGATAACAGATCAAATGACTTTCTATTTAATATACGAAACATTTTTACAAGGATCTATGTTCCATCGTTTAGGCTATTTGGCCCTTGATATTTCGCCATTGAATCCCTCAAGAGGATTCTGTTTTTTTAGATTTGGTTGTTCCTGGGCAATCCATGGAGAACATAAAAGTTTAACAAAATAACGTTCCCAATAAAAATTATAAACAGACGACGAAACAAATCCCTAAGAAGAATCACGGTAACTAATAACCGAGAGCACATGAGTGGAAGGGCGGGAAAGTAGTCATCCAGCACAAAGATTGTAAGACGAGCGACGTGGTGGGGGGAGTGCCACAGTGAGTCACCTCGGTCCTGCAAGTGTTTCGTGTCTCCCGCGCCCTAATACCCCTAAGAGGAATTATTTTAAATGTATAAAACATGATACCGATTTAACCACTCGGGCGATTTTAAATATTAAAAGTGTAAAATTAATTAAAAATTATTGTCTACAAAATGACTACCTGCGATTTGCATATTTCTTTTTTTAACATGAAGATCTTATTATTATTTTTTTAACCAATAACTTAATTAAAATTAGGCTTACGTAGCGTAAATTGTAATATTATTCTGTTTACAAATCAGTTTTTCAAATAAAAATCGGACGAAAATTCCACCAATAAACATTAATTCAAAATGACTCCATTTTGGTGCTGCGCCGTGGTGGCAGAATTTGTACCTAATCCTGGGATGTTTAGCCTTAATGGAAAATAAGATAGTCATGGTGTTTTGAAAGATTTTTCTAAAAAACACGAACATTTCTTACGAACCATAAAAAAGTACGCTTTTAAACGAACATTGTAAATATCTTAAATTTCTTCGGTTTATTTCCTTATTATAGAAGCTGAATAGTGAAGAGAAAGTGATATGATCAGTTAAAAATCACCGTCTTTTGTGGATAAATTGGTTTGAAGATAACCCCCGAGAAAGAATTGAATTGAATTGAATTGATTTGCCTTTATTTAGGGGCGAGGTTAGGACTGTATAGTCCTCTCTACCACCTAACCCCATACAACATAACAACATATTATATAAAAATATAAAATATAACTTGATAATAGAGTTAAAAGAGAGAGAGAGAGAGAGAGAGAGAGAGAGAGAGAGAGAGAGAGAGAGAGAGAGAGAGAGAGAGAGAGAGAGAGAGAGAGAGAGAGAGAGAGAGAGAGAGAGAGAGAGAGAGAGAGAGAGAGAGAGAGAGAGAGAGAGAGAGAGAGAGAGAGAGAGAGAGAGAGAGAGAGAGAGAGGGAGAGGGAGAGGGAGAGGGAGAGGGAGAGGGAGAGAGAGGGAGAGGGAGAGGGAGAGAGAGAAAGAGAGAGAGAGAGAAAAAAACTTTGGTTTTTGGTGTGGTTTCCGTAGCAGCGTTCTACAGGTTAAACATATGGACAGATTTTAACGAAATTTTGTATGTGGGCGTTTGTCATTTATCGGTAAAAAATTCCATTAAGGGGTTGTCATATATGAACACGTTTTCAATTCATTGATTCTTTATTTCAGTGATTAATAAAAGACAGGTGAGGGGATATTTACAATAGATAAAACATTATACCTATGTAGATATTGTCCAGTCAAGAATTAGGGATTTCCACAAGAAAGACCCAACGTTTAGAGATAAAGAAAATGGAGCCACTCTCTTCAAAACTAAATAATGACCATATTTGTAGCTCAATAAATAAGTTAAAACTAACTCTAAAGTACGGAGTTCTATAGCGGAGAAGAATTCCTTTTACAACAATTGAATAAATTTATCTGAAAATATTCTTGTGATAAACTTTATTTATTTGAAGCTTTTATTACAGTTGTACTAAAAGAGAAGAAGGTAGTTGGTGTATTAAAGCTCTTTTAAACTGGATTGAAGGTAAAAAGAAAGGTTTCTTTGATACACTACTAGAGACCATTTAAATCCAATAAACAGTCTTTTTTGTGGGTTTCTTATAATATACACATGACACACAATGAAAAATAAAAGAAAGATGAAGAAGAGAGAAAGGGTGGATAATTAGGAAGAGAAAGAGATGGAGAAAACTTGTTTAACACATAAAATAAATTTTAATTTTAATGTAACAGCAGATATTTCTTGTTGAAACTACATATTAAAGGATTAAATAAAGCAATTAATATTATTAAAATAATTTTAAAACTTTAGCTTTATTCCTTTATTGAATCCTTAAATAAATTTTATATATATTATTTTTAAATTTATTATATATTTTATAAGTTGCAGTATAAATAGAAAACTAAATATATTGCTCTCTCAATATTACAAACTTTTCAAGCATGATTGTTTTCTTTCAGTGACTGTAATAACAAACAAAATGGTTGTCGCCAAAAACCATTTTTAAAAAAATAGCAAAATTGCCCTTGTGACAATGAGGTAGGTCACACGGTCACATCCTATATATATATACTATTGATCCTCACACTCTATGCTTTCCAATTTCGATTATGAATATGTGTACAAGAAAGTTTGTGCTATGTTTTTGCAACGTTCACTTCACTACATATAGGACTTTTAATTATAACCTACCTTAAGTTGCAACTTGTTCATTTAAAAATACTCCAAAAGGAGAATTAATTCAAGATTATTTACTTGTTACAAACTTTTTTCGTCTTACATGTAAAATACGTTGCATAACTCTGTTTTAAAGTTTGACCATTTTAGAATGACTCAACGGAATTGCGTTTTAATTTTGCCATTTTAAAAATTTTAATTGTTGAATCATTTGACTTCGTACTATTCAAAATATTAAAGTTGACCCCCCCCCCTCCTGATACCTCTCTACAGTACGGTGGTAGAAAGATACAAACCTGATTGGTGTATCAATAGTTAGTTTGCAATGTACTACACAATCTGATATTAACCGTTTCAAAATGGCGTTCATTTAAAATGTTTGTTGTCAAATATCTCGAAAACAGTTCATTTCACAAATTATTTACAAGATACAATATATGCAAGACAAGTATGGTGAAGGATAACTGAAATAACTAAAACATTGAGTGTTCAAAAAGTCCCTTAAAACCCTTTAATTTGTCTATTGCTTAACAGAACTTTGTACATATCTTGTGGTGCATAACCGACCCTAATATGCTTTGAAACAAAGCAAGATACTAATAGTTTGCGCATTTACTTTGTCTTTTAAAAAGCTTTATAATAATGTTCCACATGAACTTTACATCTATGATTTGTTCCCCTCTCTCTCAATCCCCCAAAATCATAAAGGGTCAGATATGTCACAAAATAGTACTGTTATGTACCACAAGTTATATACAAAGTTCTGTTAGGTTAGGTTAAATAATAAAAAAAGTAAAGGTACTATTTGAACACTCTGTATATAAAAACAATATCAAGAGCTTGGTGGTAGACGGAGCTTGATAGTAGGGGCGTGGCACAGCTGTATATATAGACGAGTCCTTAACGGATCAATCCAGTACTTAAGTAGGTTTAGAAGATGAAGGAACTCCAAAACGCGTCAAATAATATGTAAGATTATGTTAGGGTTGGTAAGAGATTGTACTCATACTAAATTATCAAGAATTAAACAATTTTTTAAAAAATATATGGAGGTTATTTTTTCCAACATACAGTAAAAATAAAGACAGCAGCTTGTTCAGGATTATAAGGGCTATACATTTTGTTAATGTGAACGGGTTTTTTTTTTAGATATTTGACATCAACTATTCTTAATGAACGCCATTTTGAAGAGGTTTAGTGGGAAAAAAATTATAAAACACTACAAACCAAATTGTATAAAACATCCTTAAAATTTGGTATAGGCCTACATATCTCAATTCATTGTGGAGTTATATCTTGTTTTTTGAAAAAAAGACTTTCAAACAAAGAGAAGGGAATGTATTTTTCCACTTGTATTTAGGAACGTTCATTTTGGTGTCTGGAATCACTTCCAAAGCTTTACAGACTGAGAAACATTCTATACATAAATTTAAACAAATTCTATTTTCCAAGTCCCTTGATCTAGTTTAAATTTAATCAGAAATGTGCCCAACAATCGAATTATTTCCACTGATTAGGTTCAACACAGATTGTGCACTCTACTATGACGTCACACTGAATATAGGTAGAAATTATTAATAAACTTTGTTATGTATTTTAAGCGCCCCTTGTACGTTTGGAACGGGAATTTATGAAAACGATATTAAAACGGTCAAATTATACATTTTAAGGCTCATATTTTGTAAATCTCTGGGAGGGGGGAATGAAATAAAATTTTAATGAGGTCTATATCCCCTCCCCTCATGCCGATGCTAGAATTTTCATATTTGTGTAATTAATAAAATTGTTAAGATCATTAAAATGAACAATATGATTATGAAATTTTTTTTTAGATAATTCAGTAGGCTACTCTTGTTACTTTTATCGACATTTTTAATCGTTAGATTAATCTAAAAAGTTAGGGGAAGAAAATAAATAAGGCGTGAAACGAATTTGACAAAATTTTGAAAAGTTTAAAATTTAATATGAAGATACAAGACTTTATTTTCTAAATGTTATTATTATTATTTTTTTTTAAGTGAAAGTTATCCGGAAAAACCTTAAACTGGCTAAAAATTTAAGGAAAACGTTTTCTTAAATCGAGAAAAACGTTTAGTTTGATTCAAGATAAACATTTTTCCCTGTCAAAGATTTTTGTAAATCTCACATTTTCTGACTTACGAGTGTTACAAATTCGTAATTTTATATATGTTGAGCAAATCTATCCAACAGATTTATTTCAACATTTAATTTCAGAGATACGGGATTCGAAACTGGACAAAATGGAAAATGCCAAAACATTTCCATTTTTTATATTATATCTTGTAAAAGTTCATTGATCCGATAGCAGGACATACTAGAGCTTTCATTAAAGTTAATTACTGTAATACCAAACAAATAACTGTCATTTTAAAAGTATTAACAATTCGCAGAAGTCTTTTATACTTTCCAAGATTTTTCCCCTTCGGTCATCCCGTCTTTAAAAAGAGGTAAAATAAAGACCTCTAGCTCTCGATACTTTCAGAGTCGAAAGAAAACAAAAATTGGTCAAGAGAGGCCTGATAGCAAAGATGGAAGAGAGGGATCTAACCCAAGATTACATGGAATAATGTGTAGATCTAGTTACCCTCGGGATTGCCAAGTGAGCCCCTGAGGGAATTGTTTAGCATAATTTTGAAAAACTCTACTTTCTGAAAACTTTTGTATTAATAAAAAAGGATTTGTTGTATTTCCTATTTTCAAATTAAATGGTCTATATTAGTTATCAAGAAGATTTGTTAGAGCTGAACCCGTGTCTCAGCGGGATCGCGACCTATGCAAATGTTTACAAGAGACTAAGTGCTTACAAACAAACGTTGTATATCAAGAACTCCTGCTAACATTGGTCGTTTTGTTTCAACAGATATCAGAATTGTTACTTTTACTTTGAAAAAACCGAAACCTAACCTAACCTTGCCATCATTCGTGTTTGTAAAAACTAATAAACCATGTATTGAGATGGCCACGAATCTTGGTGATTTCCCTTTTTTCTCATTTTAGATTTCCTACCTGATAACGAGAGTTGACTCGTACTCTCAAAACGTCGTATATTTTTCATTCACATGATTGTAAATCTAAACAACCCATCATTATCCGATAATATTACGATTATTTGTCTCTGTGATTAAAGACAAAAGAGTGAATCTTTCATTTCACAACTTGTGTATTTTCCAATAATGAAAACGGTTTTCGATTTCCTTTTTCATTGATAAGTACAATCACTGTAGGCCAAGGCAGTGAAGGTGGGGTTTATAACATTAAGACGGTCGATACATCCAGTTGGGTGCCGCGCGTCCTGACCCCCCCCTCCCCTACATCCCTCCTTCCCTCCCTTAGATCGACTAAATTCAATCCGCGTTATAAAAGTTTAACAATTCCACAGTAAGTATTTCTTGTCTTACAAATGTTAGATAAATACTTCTTTGAAGTATGTACTATAAAATATGTGGAGATAATTTTATTTATTATTGAGTATATTTGAGAGGGGATCGTGTAATAAATCCCCAGGAAACGTAACTGGATCTATAATCTTGGGTTAGATCCCTCTCTTTCATCTTTCCTATCAGTTCAGAGTTCCTAAAGTTAGGAGTTTTTATTTTATGTTCTTTTCTTCCTTTTTTTATATGACTATTATAACCGTAAAGATTTTCTCATTTAAAAAAAAAAAATGCAAAAATATAATAAACCTAGATTTGATGACGTTTTAATTATTAGTATCCTGAGTATGTTGATGAGGGCACTCCTCAATGGAGGGAACTATCCAGAAACATCCCTGGTCACAAATTAGAGTACCAAGAAGGGAACTTTGAAGTAACACGGTTTGATTCGTCAAACCACAAAATAATATTATAAATTTAGAGAAATCTATGACATCAGCATTATTAACAGCAAAAAATCGGGTTTCCTTTAAATGATTTGAAATTATATACGAGTAAAACACAATTGATTTAATTTAAAACGTTTCAAAAATAAAATGTCCTTTTCAGAGAATATTACAAGTCTTTTAGAGTGGTAACTGATGGAAACCTTAGCTGGAAACATATTCTATACGTTGATAAAGTAATTCATTTTGTTTTGCACCTACTATTTTACATATTTCCAGTTTTTCCACTTTGAATATATTATGCGAGTCTACACGCACCTCAGATTACGGCGTTTTTTTGTGACCTGTCAACATTTTCTATATATGAAAATTTGAATAATTTGTAGCCTGAAATTTAGACAATTGTGTTCGAAATTCGTTTTAAATTTAAGTATTTTTCACGGCCTAGTATTTACATTTAAAAAAAAAAAACAACCAACATGGATCCTCTTCCCATGGTGTGAATATAGTGTACACTTCTCCTGCGTGAAATTCTACAATATTAGAAAAACTGAGACTATATTGTTGAGCTTAGCTTATTTGGTTCATCGGACATTTTATTCGGCGGAACTGTTAAAATATGCCTGTGTTATTTATTGGTATGTTTTGTTTGTATTTATTTACTGTGAGGAAAGTGACTGTGTATATAAAATTGTATTTAATTTAAATTACGACAAACCAAGTGTTTAGACTACTCCAGCTTTGCTGTAAATTACAATACAATATATTGAACTCGATATGAATGCGTGAAGGATTAACTGGAAAGTTTAAACAAGGAATGACAGTTGTGTTTCTTTTCCATTAGTAAAGAAACCAAACAAATGGGATTTAGCATCAGTTTTGTTTGGTTACAGTTAAAACATTAAAATTTATCTCGAGGATCAGAAAGGACGAGAAGTCTGCCACTTGGACACTCCCCAGAGAGATGTCTGTCGGTAGGTAGTTCTTCTGTGTGAGGTTAACTCTTTGGAGACAACAGGAGAAACAGAGTTTTTGTGGATTTCGTAAACAGTTTAAGGACGAACTGAAAGTAATTCTAGATGAATATGTACAGGGTGTCCAAAGTCACGTAACTAAATTTTGATGGTTGTATGAATCCACTTCTTTATATTTCACTTCTCTAGTAAATGACGCTGGAGGGTTGTACTTTTGAATCTTAAATAAAAACTTATATTAATCTTTACCTCATTTTATAAGTCTTGAAAAAAAAAATTCCTACCCAAACCAGAGTTCTCCATCTTCAGTAGTTTTCAAATAGTAAATGAGAGAAGAAAAAAAAGTACAAATCTTCGGGGCCCTTTGAGACCTAACCTGACATGAAAAAAAAAGTAGTGTCATACACAATTACGAGGTTCAGATATCCTGAGTAACAACTGTTTTAAAGAAACCTACACTACTGGATAAGAATACAATACAATTTAACATTTCTTACAAGATTCAATAAACTTAAATTTAATACATCCTGCTTTTATTACGTTCTACGAATAAAATGGGGCTGGGTAAGTACTATGATAGTGTCCATCAACTTATTTTGATGTGTTTAGAACATTTGTCAACTTGTATATGTAAATATTTCCTCACGAAGGAATGTTATAAAGTTCCTGCCAACAAATTAACAATGAAATGCAATTTGTATTAAACATTCATACGCAAGTAAGATCATACTGTAGTATTGTGCTTGGTTGCAATGCAATCTTCTCTGACCCTTCACCTTCCAACATGGCGGATATGTAATTACCCGACTGAGTTTATCATTCTACAAGGAATGTCTGACCAACTTATTAATGCACTTTTTTTTGTTTTGTTTAATCTTTGTTCACGCGCGATGCAAGTGACACAACTAAGCTAACTTTAGCTAATAACACAAGACACAACAACTAAGCTAACTATAGCTCATACTACAGTGACACAACTAAGCTAACTTTAACTCATACCACAGTGACACGACAGCTAAGCTAACTTTCGCTCATACCACAGTGACACATCAACTAATCTAACTTTAGCTCATACTACAGTGACACAACTAAGCTAACTTTAACTCATACCACAGTGACACGACAGCTAAGCTAACTTTCGCTCATACCACAGTGACACATCAACTAATCTAACTTTAGCTCATACTACAGTGACACAACTAAGCTAACTTTAGCTCATACCACAGTGACACAACTAAACCAACTTTAGCTAATAACACAGTGACACGACAACTAAGCTAACTTTAGCTCATACCACAGTGACACAACTAAACAAACTTTAGCTAATAACACAGTGACACGACAACTAAGCTAACTTTAGCTCATACCACAGTGACACAACAACTAAGCTAACTTTAACTCATACCACAGTGACACGACAGCTAAGCTAACTTTCGCTCATACCACAGTGACACATCAACTAATCTAACTTTAGCTCATACTACAGTGACACAACTAAGCTAACTTTAGCTCATACCACAGTGACACAACTAAACCAACTTTAGCTAATAACACAGTGACACGACAACTAAGCTAACTTTAGCTCATACCACAGTGACACAACTAAACAAACTTTAGCTAATAACACAGTGACACGACAACTAAGCTAACTTTAGCTCATACTACAGTGACACAACTAAACAAACTTTAGCTAATAACACAGTGACACGACAACTAAGCTAACTTTAGCTCATACCACAGTGACACAACTAAACAAACTTTAGCTAATAACACAGTGACACGACAACTAAGCTAACTTTAACTCATACCACAGTGACACAACAACTAAGCTAACTTTAACTCATACCACAGTGACACGACAGCTAAGCTAACTTTCGCTCATACCACAGTGACACATCAACTAATCTAACTTTAGCTCATACTACAGTGACACAACTAAGCTAACTTTAGCTCATACCACAGTGACACAACTAAACCAACTTTAGCTAATAACACAGTGACACGACAACTAAGCTAACTTTAGCTCATACCACAGTGACACAACTAAACAAACTTTAGCTAATAACACAGTGACACGACAACTAAGCTAACTTTAGCTCATACCACAGTGACACAACAACTAAGCTAACTTTAACTCATACCACAGTGACACGACAGCTAAGCTAACTTTCGCTCATACCACAGTGACACATCAACTAATCTAACTTTAGCTCATACTACAGTGACACAACTAAGCTAACTTTAGCTCATACCACAGTGACACAACTAAACCAACTTTAGCTAATAACACAGTGACACGACAACTAAGCTAACTTTAGCTCATACCACAGTGACACAACTAAACAAACTTTAGCTAATAACACAGTGACACGACAACTAAGCTAACTTTAGCTCATACCACAGTGACACAACTAAACCAACTTTAGCTTATAACACAGTGACACGACAACTAAGCTAACTTTAGCTCATACCACAGTGACACAACTAAACCAACTTTAGCTAATAACACAGTGACACGACAACTAATCTAACTTTAGCTCATACTACAGTGACACAACTAAGCTAACTTTAGCTCATACTACAGTGACACAACTAAACCAACTTTAGCTAATAACACAGTGACACGACAACTAAGCTAACTTTAGCTCATACTACAGTGACACAACTAAGCTAACTTTAGCTCATACTACAGTGACACAACTAAACAAACTTTAGCTAATAACACAGTGACACGACAACTAAGCTAACTTTAGCTCATACCACAGTGACACAACTAAACCAACTTTAGCTTATAACACAGTGACACGACAACTAAGCTAACTTTAGCTCATACCACAGTGACACAACTAAACCAACTTTAGCTAATAACACAGTGACACGACAACTAATCTAACTTTAGCTCATACTACAGTGACACAACTAAGCTAACTTTAGCTCATACTACAGTGACACAACTAAACCAACTTTAGCTAATAACACAGTGACACGACAACTAAGCTAACTTTAGCTCATACCACAGTGACACAACTAAACCAACTTTAGCTAATAACACAGTGACACGACAACTAATCTAACTTTAGCTCATACTACAGTGACACAACTAAGCTAACTTTAGCTCATACCACAGTGACACAACTAAACCAACTTTAGCTCATACCACAGTGACACGACAACTAAGCTAACTTTAGCTCATACCACAGTGACACAACTAAACCAACTTTAGCTTATAACACAGTGACACGACAACTAAGCTAACTTTAGCTCATACCACAGTGACACGACAACTAAGCTAACTTTAGCTCATACCACAGTGACACAACTAAACCAACTTTAGCTTATAACACAGTGACACGACAACTAAGCTAACTTTAGCTAATAACACAGTGACACGACAACTAAGCTAACTTTAGCTCATACCACAGTGACACAACTAAACCAACTTTAGCTAATAACACAGTGACACGACAACTAAGCTAACTTTAGCTCATACCACAGTGACACAACTAAGCTAACTTTAGCTCATACCACAGTGACACAACTAAACCAACTTTAGCTAATAACACAGTGACACGACAACTAAACTAACTTTAACTCATACCACAGTGACACAACTAAGCCAACTTTAGCTCATACTACAGTGACATGACAACTAAGCTAACTTTAGCTCATACCATAGTGACATAACAACTAAGCTAACTTTAGCTCATACCACAGTGACACGACAACTAAGCTAACTTTAGCTCATACCACAGTGACACAACTAAGCCAACTTTAGCTCATACTACAGTGACACAACAACTAAGCTAACTTTAACTCATACCACAGTGACACAACTAAGCCAACTTTAGCTCATACTACAGTGACATGACAACTAAGCTAACTTTAGCTCATACCATAGTGACATAACAACTAAGCAAACTTTAGCTCATACCACAGTGACACGACAACTAAGCTAACTTTAGCTCATACCACAGTGACACAACTAAGCCAACTTTAGCTCATACTACAGTGACACAACAACTAAGCTAACTTTAGCTCATACTACAGTGACACGACAACTAAGCTAACTTTAGCTCATACTACAGTGACACGACAACTAAGCTAACTTTAGCTCATACCACAGTAACGCAACTAAGCTAACTTTAGCTCATACTACAGTGACATGACAACTAAGCTAACTTTAGCTTATACCACAGTGACACAACTAAGCTAACTTTAGCTCATACCACAGTAACGCAACTAAGCTAACTTTAGCTCATACTACAGTGACATGACAACTAAGCTAACTTTAGCTCATACCACAGTGACACAACTAAGCCAACTTTAGCTCATACTACAGTGACATGACAACTAAGCCAACTTTAGCTCATACCATAGTGACATAACAACTAAGCAAACTTTAGCTCATACCACAGTGACACGACAACTAAGCTAACTTTAGCTCATACCACAGTGACACGACAACTAAGCTAACTTTAGCTCATAACACAGTGACACAACTAAGCCAACTTTAGCTCATACTACAGTGACATAACAACTAAGCAAACTTTAGCTCATACTACAGTGACACGACAACTAAGCTAACTTTAGCTCATACCATAGTGACACAACTAAGCCAACTTTAGCTCATACTACAGTGACATAACAACTAAGCAAACTTTAGCTCATACTACAGTGACACGACAACTAAGCTAACTTTAGCTCATACCACAGTGACACAACTAAGCCAACTTTAGCTCATACTACAGTGACATAACAACTAAGCTAACTTTAGCTCATACTACAGTGACACGACAACTAAGCTAACTTTAGCTCATACCACAGTGACACAACTAAGCCAACTTTAGCTCATACCACAGTGACTCAACTAAGCCAACTTTAGCTCATACTACAGTGACACGACAACTAAGCTAACTTTAGCTCATACCACAGTGACACAACTAAGCCAACTTTAGCTCATACTACAGTGACACGACAACTAAGCTAACTTTAGCTCATACCACAGTGACACAACTAAGCCAACTTTAGCTCATACTACAGTGACACGACAACTAAGCTAACTTTAGCTCATACCACAGTAACGCAACTAAGCTAACTTTAGCTCATACCACAGTAATGCAACTAAGCTAACTTTAGCTCATACCACAGTGACACAACTAAGCCAACTTTAGCTCATACTACAGTGACATAACAACTAAGCTAACTTTAGCTCATACTACAGTGACACGACAACTAAGCTAACTTTAGCTCATACCACAGTGACACAACTAAGCCAACTTTAGCTCATACTACAGTGACATAACAACTAAGCTAACTTTAGCTCATACTACAGTGACACGACAACTAAGCTAACTTTAGCTCATACCACAGTGACACAACTAAGCTAACTTTAGCTCATACTACAGTGACACGACAACTAAGCTAACTTTAGCTCATACCACAGTGACACAACTAAGCCAACTTTAGCTCATACTACAGTGACACGACAACTAAGCTAACTTTAGCTCATACCACAGTGACACAACTAAGCCAACTTTAGCTCATACTACAGTGACACGACAACTAAGCTAACTTTAGCTCATACCACAGTAACGCAACTAAGCTAACTTTAGCTCATACCACAGTAATGCAACTAAGCTAACTTTAGCTCATACCACAGTGACACAACTAAGCCAACTTTAGCTCATACTACAGTGACATAACAACTAAGCTAACTTTAGCTCATACTACAGTGACACGACAACTAAGCTAACTTTAGCTCATACCACAGTGACACAACTAAGCCAACTTTAGCTCATACTACAGTGACATAACAACTAAGCTAACTTTAGCTCATACTACAGTGACACGACAACTAAGCTAACTTTAGCTCATACCACAGTGACACAACTAAGCTAACTTTAGCTCATACTACAGTGACACGACAACTAAGCTAACTTTAGCTCATACTACAGTGACATAACAACTAAGCTAACTTTAGCTCATACTACAGTGACACGACAACTAAGCTAACTTTAGCTCATACCACAGTGACACAACTAAGCCAACTTTAGCTCATACTACAGTGACATAACAACTAAGCTAACTTTAGCTCATACTACAGTGACACGACAACTAAGCTAACTTTAGCTCATACCACAGTGACACAACTAAGCTAACTTTAGCTCATACTACAGTGACACGACAACTAAGCTAACTTTAGCTCATACCACAGTGACACAACTAAGCCAACTTTAGCTCATACTACAGTGACACGACAACTAAGCTAACTTTAGCTCATACCACAGTGACACAACTAAGCCAACTTTAGCTCATACTACAGTGACACGACAACTAAGCTAACTTTAGCTCATACCACAGTAACGCAACTAAGCTAACTTTAGCTCATACCACAGTAATGCAACTAAGCTAACTTTAGCTCATACCACAGTGACACAACTAAGCCAACTTTAGCTCATACCACAGTGACATAACAACTAAGCTAACTTTAGCTCATACTACAGTGACACGACAACTAAGCTAACTTTAGCTCATACCACAGTGACACAACTAAGCCAACTTTAGCTCATACTACAGTGACATAACAACTAAGCTAACTTTAGCTCATACCACAGTGACACAACTAAGCTAACTTTAGCTCATACTACAGTGACACGACAACTAAGCTAACTTTAGCTCATACCACAGTGACACAACTAAGCCAACTTTAGCTCATACTACAGTGACACGACAACTAAGCTAACTTTAGCTCATACCACAGTAACGCAACTAAGCTAACTTTAGCTCATACCACAGTAATGCAACTAAGCTAACTTTAGCTCATACTACAGTGACACAATAAAATAAAAATATTTTGTCTCTTGTTAACAGTTTGTAAAGTTAACGGTTTCTGAGATATTCGACGTTAAAAAGTTTAAAAAGCCGCCATTTTGAAATGAGTAAAGGAAAATTTGTTGATATTTTTTCTTAAATTTGGTCTTTATAACACTAAGTAGCAGGAAGAATTTTAACTCTATATCCTTTACCATTAAAGAGATATATTTTTTTGTTAAAAACATTAAATGGCGGGTAGACAGAAAACTCAGCATTTTAGTTTTTTTCGTTTTTTTTTTTACTAAAATATTTCAGTTTTCAGCATATAAGGGTTGTAGAATTGACACTGATTGATTGTTAACATCTCAAGTCGTTACATTCAGGTTATGTAAAGTTAAGCTATTAATTCGACCAATACAACTGTGTCACTCTCTTAATGACACCAGTTCTACCAACTTTACTCCCCAAAGTAAACAAATTACAAACAATATGTTAAGCCAGACTAATACTTTGCTATACTTTACTGTCTTGGGAGAACGCTTGGTATTTTAATGGAGTTTTTGTAACTATAAATTGTTACCGAGGCAACAGTTTTAAAACTCGGAATGTTTACTGCGCCGGACAAGAGATCAGCTGTTGCCTTGGTTTGGTTCTTTATTGTAATAATAAAAGTAACATTTCATTTTGTCTGTGTGACATTGTGTTATTTGTTAGAACTTTGAATAGAAATTAAAGTTAGAAGAAAAAATGTAAGAAGAAAACAACAGACAGTATAAAACCAAATTGAAAATAAAAATAATGAAGGAACTATGCATACCGTAGTGAATGTGGGTGTGGCAAACCCGAAGAGTCCTCACTGAATCTACACTTTTATTGATGTTAATCTAACTTTAGCTCATACTACAGTGACACAACTAAGCTAACTTTAGCTCATACTACAGTGACACAACTAAACCAACTTTAGCTAATAACACAGTGACACGACAACTAAGCTAACTTTAGCTCATACTACAGTGACACAACTAAGCTAACTTTAGCTCATACTACAGTGACACAACTAAACAAACTTTAGCTAATAACACAGTGACACGACAACTAAGCTAACTTTTGCTCATACCACAGTGACACAACTAAACCAACTTTAGCTTATAACACAGTGACACGACAACTAAGCTAACTTTAGCTCATACCACAGTGACACAACTAAACCAACTTTAGCTAATAACACAGTGACACGACAACTAATCTAACTTTAGCTCATACTACAGTGACACAACTAAGCTAACTTTAGCTCATACTACAGTGACACAACTAAACCAACTTTAGCTAATAACACAGTGACACGACAACTAAGCTAACTTTAGCTCATACTACAGTGACACAACTAAGCTAACTTTAGCTCATACTACAGTGACACAACTAAACCAACTTTAGCTAATAACACAGTGACACGACAACTAAGCTAACTTTAGCTCATACTACAGTGACACAACTAAGCTAACTTTAGCTCATACTACAGTGACACAACTAAACCAACTTTAGCTAATAACACAGTGACACGACAACTAAGCTAACTTTAGCTCATACTACAGTGACACAACTAAGCTAACTTTTGCTCATACCACAGTGACACAACTAAACCAACTTTAGCTAATAACAC
Source organism: Aphrophora alni (assembly GCA_963513935.1). NCBI lineage: Eukaryota > Metazoa > Arthropoda > Insecta > Hemiptera > Aphrophoridae > Aphrophora > Aphrophora alni. The sequence continues at coordinate 109,008,642 of OY740773.1, forward strand.
AGTGACACGACAACTAATCTAACTTTAGCTCATACTACAGTGACACAACTAAGCTAACTTTAGCTCATACTACAGTGACACAACTAAACCAACTTTAGCTAATAACACAGTGACACGACAACTAAGCTAACTTTAGCTCATACCACAGTGACACAACTAAACCAACTTTAGCTAATAACACAGTGACACGACAACTAATCTAACTTTAGCTCATACTACAGTGACACAACTAAGCTAACTTTAGCTCATACCACAGTGACACAACTAAACCAACTTTAGCTCATACCACAGTGACACGACAACTAAGCTAACTTTAGCTCATACCACAGTGACACAACTAAACCAACTTTAGCTTATAACACAGTGACACGACAACTAAGCTAACTTTAGCTCATACCACAGTGACACGACAACTAAGCTAACTTTAGCTCATACCACAGTGACACAACTAAACCAACTTTAGCTTATAACACAGTGACACGACAACTAAGCTAACTTTAGCTAATAACACAGTGACACGACAACTAAGCTAACTTTAGCTCATACCACAGTGACACAACTAAACCAACTTTAGCTAATAACACAGTGACACGACAACTAAGCTAACTTTAGCTCATACCACAGTGACACAACTAAGCTAACTTTAGCTCATACCACAGTGACACAACTAAACCAACTTTAGCTAATAACACAGTGACACGACAACTAAGCTAACTTTAACTCATACCACAGTGACACAACTAAGCCAACTTTAGCTCATACTACAGTGACATGACAACTAAGCTAACTTTAGCTCATTCCATAGTGACATAACAACTAAGCAAACTTTAGCTCATACCACAGTGACACGACAACTAAGCTAACTTTAGCTCATACCACAGTGACACAACTAAGCCAACTTTAGCTCATACTACAGTGACACAACAACTAAGCTAACTTTAACTCATACCACAGTGACACAACTAAGCCAACTTTAGCTCATACTACAGTGACATGACAACTAAGCTAACTTTAGCTCATACCATAGTGACATAACAACTAAGCAAACTTTAGCTCATACCACAGTGACACGACAACTAAGCTAACTTTAGCTCATACCACAGTGACACAACTAAGCCAACTTTAGCTCATACTACAGTGACACAACAACTAAGCTAACTTTAGCTCATACCACAGTAACGCAACTAAGCTAACTTTAGCTCATACTACAGTGACATGACAACTAAGCTAACTTTAGCTTATACCACAGTGACACAACTAAGCTAACTTTAGCTCATACCACAGTAACGCAACTAAGCTAACTTTAGCTCATACTACAGTGACATGACAACTAAGCTAACTTTAGCTCATACCACAGTGACACAACTAAGCCAACTTTAGCTCATACTACAGTGACATGACAACTAAGCCAACTTTAGCTCATACCATAGTGACATAACAACTAAGCAAACTTTAGCTCATACCACAGTGACACGACAACTAAGCTAACTTTAGCTCATACCACAGTGACACGACAACTAAGCTAACTTTAGCTCATAACACAGTGACACAACTAAGCCAACTTTAGCTCATACTACAGTGACATAACAACTAAGCAAACTTTAGCTCATACTACAGTGACACGACAACTAAGCTAACTTTAGCTCATACCACAGTGACACAACTAAGCCAACTTTAGCTCATACCACAGTGACATAACAACTAAGCAAACTTTAGCTCATACTACAGTGACACGACAACTAAGCTAACTTTAGCTCATACTACAGTGACACAACTAAGCCAACTTTAGCTCATACCACAGTGACACAACTAAGCTAACTTTAGCTCATACTACAGTGACATAACATCTAAGCTAACTTTAGCTCATACTACAGTGACACGACAACTAAGCTAACTTTAGCTCATACCACAGTGACACAACTAAGCCAACTTTAGCTCATACTACAGTGACATAACAACTAAGCTAACTTTAGCTCATACTACAGTGACACGACAACTAAGCTAACTTTAGCTCATACCACAGTGACACAACTAAGCCAACTTTAGCTCATACCACAGTGACATAACAACTAAGCAAACTTTAGCTCATACTACAGTGACACGACAACTAAGCTAACTTTAGCTCATACCATAGTGACACAACTAAGCCAACTTTAGCTCATACTACAGTGACACAACTAAGCCAACTTTAGCTCATACTACAGTGACATAACAACTAAGCAAACTTTAGCTCATACTACAGTGACACGACAACTAAGCTAACTTTAGCTCATACCACAGTGACACAACTAAGCCAACTTTAGCTCATACTACAGTGACATAACAACTAAGCTAACTTTAGCTCATACTACAGTGACACGACAACTAAGCTAACTTTAGCTCATACCACAGTGACACAACTAAGCCAACTTTAGCTCATACTACAGTGACATAACTAAGCCAACTTTAGCTCATACCATAGTGACATAACAACTAAGCTAACTTTAGCTCATACCACAGTGACACAACTAAGCTAACTTTAGCTCATACCACAGTGACATAACAACTAAGCTAACTTTAGCTCATACTACAGTGACACGACAACTAAGCTAGCTTTAGCTCATACCACAGTGACACAACTAAGCCAACTTTAGCTCATACTACAGTGACATAACAACTAAGCTAACTTTAGCTCATACTACAGTGACACGACAACTAAGCTTACTTTAGCTCATACTACAGTGACACGACAACTAAGCCAACTTTAGCTCATACTACAGTGACACGACAACTAAGCCAACTTTAGCTCATACTACAGTGACACAACTAAGCCAACTTTAGCTCATACTACAGTGACACGACAACTAAGCTAACTTTAGCTCATACCACAGTAACGCTACTAAGCCAACTTTAGCTCATACTACAGTGACACGACAACTAAGCTAACTTTAGCTCATACTACAGTGACACAACTAAGCCAACTTTAGCTCATACTACAGTGACATAACAACTAAGCTAACTTTAGCTCATACTACAGTGACACGACAACTAAGCTAACTTTAGCTCATACCACAGTGACACAACTAAGCCAACTTTAGCTCATACTACAGTGACATAACAACTAAGCTAACTTTAGCTCATACTACAGTGACACGACAACTAAGCTAACTTTAGCTCATACTACAGTGACACAACTAAGCCAACTTTAGCTCATACTACAGTGACATAACAACTAAGCTAACTTTAGCTCATACTACAGTGACACGACAACTAAGCTAACTTTAGCTCATACTACAGTGACACAACTAAGCCAACTTTAGCTCATACTACAGTGACATAACAACTAAGCTAACTTTAGCTCATACCACAGTGACACAACTAAGCTAACTTTAGCTCATACCACAGTGACATGACAACTAAGCTAACTTTAGCTCATACTACAGTGACACGACAACTAAGCTAACTTTAGCTCATACTACAGTGACATAACAACTAAGCTAACTTTAGCTCATACTACAGTGACACGACAACTAATCTAACTTTAGCTCATACCACAGTGACACAACTAAGCCAACTTTAGCTCATACTACAGTGACACGACAACTAAGCTAACTTTAGCTCATACCACAGTAACGCAACTAAGCTAACTTTAGCTCATACCACAGTAATGCAACTAAGCTAACTTTAGCTCATACCACAGTGACACGACAACTAAGCTAACTTTAGCTCATAACACAGTGACACAACTAAGCCAACTTTAGCTCATACTACAGTGACATAACAACTAAGCAAACTTTAGCTCATACTACAGTGACACGACAACTAAGCTAACTTTAGCTCATACCATAGTGACACAACTAAGCCAACTTTAGCTCATACTACAGTGACATAACAACTAAGCAAACTTTAGCTCATACTACAGTGACACGACAACTAAGCTAACTTTAGCTCATACCACAGTAACGCAACTAAGCCAACTTTAGCTCATACTACAGTGACATAACAACTAAGCTAACTTTAGCTCATACTACAGTGACACGACAACTAAGCTAACTTTAGCTCATACCACAGTAACGCAACTAAGCCAACTTTAGCTCATACTACAGTGACACGACAACTAAGCTAACTTTAGCTCATACTACAGTGACACAACTAAGCCAACTTTAGCTCATACTACAGTGACATAACAACTAAGCTAACTTTAGCTCATACTACAGTGACACGACAACTAAGCTAACTTTAGCTCATACCACAGTGACACAACTAAGCCAACTTTAGCTCATACTACAGTGACATAACAACTAAGCTAACTTTAGCTCATACTACAGTGACACGACAACTAAGTTACCTTTAGCTCATACTACAGTGACACAACTAAGCCAACTTTAGCTCATACTACAGTGACATAACAACTAAGCTAACTTTAGCTCATACTACAGTGACACGACAACTAAGCTAACTTTAGCTCATACTACAGTGACACAACTAAGCCAACTTTAGCTCATACTACAGTGACATAACAACTAAGCTAACTTTAGCTCATACCACAGTGACACAACTAAGCTAACTTTAGCTCATACCACAGTGACATGACAACTAAGCTAACTTTAGCTCATACTACAGTGACACGACAACTAAGCTAACTTTAGCTCATACCACAGTGACATGACAACTAAGCTAACTTTAGCTCATACTACAGTGACACGACAACTAAGCTAACTTTAGCTCATACTACAGTGACACAACTAAGCCAACTTTAGCTCATACTACAGTGACACCACAACTAAGCTAACTTTAGCTCATACCACAGTAACGCAACTAAGCTAACTTTAGCTCATACCACAGTAATGCAACTAAGCTAACTTTAGCTCATACCACAGTGACACGACAACTAAGCTAACTTTAGCTCATAACACAGTGACACAACTAAGCCAACTTTAGCTCATACTACAGTGACATAACAACTAAGCAAACTTTAGCTCATACTACAGTGACACGACAACTAAGCTAACTTTAGCTCATACCATAGTGACACAACTAAGCCAACTTTAGCTCATACTACAGTGACATAACAACTAAGCAAACTTTAGCTCATACTACAGTGACACGACAACTAAGCTAACTTTAGCTCATACCACAGTAACGCAACTAAGCCAACTTTAGCTCATACTACAGTGACATAACAACTAAGCAAACTTTAGCTCATACTACAGTGACACGACAACTAAGCTAACTTTAGCTCATACCACAGTAACGCAACTAAGCCAACTTTAGCTCATACTACAGTGACATAACAACTAAGCTAACTTTAGCTCATACTACAGTGACACGACAACTAAGCTAACTTTAGCTCATACCACAGTAACGCAACTAAGCCAACTTTAGCTCATACTACAGTGACACGACAACTAAGCTAACTTTAGCTCATACTACAGTGACACAACTAAGCCAACTTTAGCTCATACTACAGTGACATAACAACTAAGCTAACTTTAGCTCATACTACAGTGACACGACAACTAAGCTAACTTTAGCTCATACCACAGTGACACAACTAAGCCAACTTTAGCTCATACTACAGTGACATAACAACTAAGCTAACTTTAGCTCATACTACAGTGACACGACAACTAAGCTAACTTTAGCTCATACTACAGTGACACAACTAAGCCAACTTTAGCTCATACTACAGTGACATAACAACTAAGCTAACTTTAGCTCATACTACAGTGACACGACAACTAAGCTAACTTTAGCTCATACTACAGTGACACAACTAAGCCAACTTTAGCTCATACTACAGTGACATAACAACTAAGCTAACTTTAGCTCATACCACAGTGACACAACTAAGCTAACTTTAGCTCATACCACAGTGACATGACAACTAAGCTAACTTTAGCTCATACTACAGTGACACGACAACTAAGCTAACTTTAGCTCATACCACAGTGACATGACAACTAAGCTAACTTTAGCTCATACTACAGTGACACGACAACTAAGCTAACTTTAGCTCATACTACAGTGACACAACTAAGCCAACTTTAGCTCATACTACAGTGACACGACAACTAAGCTAACTTTAGCTCATACCACAGTAACGCAACTAAGCTAACTTTAGCTCATACCACAGTAATGCAACTAAGCTAACTTTAGCTCATACTACAGTGACACAATAAAATAAAAATATTTTGTCTCTTGTTAACAGTTTGTAAAGTTAACGGTTTCTGAGATATTCGACGTTAAAAAGTTTAAAAAGCCGCCATTTTGAAATGAGTAAAGGAAAATTTGTTGATATTTTTTCTTAAATTTGGTCTTTATAACACTAAGTAGCAGGAAGAATTTTAACTCTATATCCTTTACCATTAAAGAGATATATTTTTTTGTTAAAAACATTAAATGGCGGGTAGACAGAAAACTCAGCATTTTAGTTTTTTTCGTTTTTTTTTTTACTAAAATATTTCAGTTTTCAGCATATAAGGGTTGTAGAATTGACACTGATTGATTGTTAACATCTCAAGTCGTTACATTCAGGTTATGTAAAGTTAAGCTATTAATTCGACCAAATACAACTGTGTCACTCTCTTAATGACACCAGTTCTACCAACTTTACTCCCCAAAGTAAACAAATTACAAACAATATGTTAAGCCAGACTAATACTTTGCTATACTTTACTGTCTTGGGAGAACGCTTGGTATTTTAATGGAGTTTTTGTAACTATAAATTGTTACCAGAGGCAACAGTTTTAAAACTCGGAATGTTTA